>JARCFY010000022.1:600000-884801 GCA_029233225.1 Lepidodactylus listeri
CAGGCTCTTCGGATAGTCTTCTAAGGGGAAGACCTTGGCTTTTATGCCCTGTTGTTGGCCATCCAGAGGAACTGGTTGATCACTGTGTGAGGTAGAATGCTGGACTAGATGGACCACTCGTCTTATCCAGCAGGGCTCTTCTGATGTTCTTCTCAGGGGAAGACCTCGGCCTCTATGCCCTGCTTTTGGCTGTACAAAGGAACTGGTTGGCTACTGTGTGAGAAAGGATGCTGGACTAGATGGACCACTGGTCTGATCCAGCAGGGCTCATCTGATGTTCTCATCAAGGGCCATTGTGTGAGTCAAGTAACAGAAAATATACACTGCAAGAAACTTTTGTAGATTAGCATGTTCTATTTGTAGCTTATCATTCTATAAAGTGCATTATGTGCTGTTTATCACATCCTTGTCAGGTACATATATCCAGTATATTCAGTATGACAATAACATTCAGTTCATTCAATTTAACAACTACCAGTCAATTTTAAGAATCAAGCCAGGAAGCTGGGTAGGGTTGCCAACCTCGAGGTGATGCCTGGAGACCCCCCCCCCCCCCGAACTATTATAACTCATCTCAAAGCTACGGAGATCAGTTCTAGGGTTACCGGGTCTCAGCTGTTGTCTCCCTTTCAGCCAAGCTTGCCTCATAGGATTTTTGTGGAGGCGGAGAAATATGTATGCCACTCTGCCTCCCAGGAGGGAAGGGCAGGACTGAAATCAAAGCTAGGTATGCCCTCCTGCCTGGCTGGGGGAAAAAATGATTTACATTAAACTAGAGGAAAGGCTTGCTCATTCTAGCATATTTATGGGCTGTTTTATGCATTGAAGCACTTGAGATGCTTGTACATAGTAACGTGTCAATAATAAGAAAATATAATATAAAGCCTCGCTATGGCAGGGAGTGAATGTAGCAACTGAATCAAACAGTACACAACAGAACAAGAATGCAAATAAAACTCAAGGGCCCTACAGGAAAAAGCAGAAAAGGCAAAATGCCGAAGCAAAGAACTGAGTCCTACCCCCGCATACCTTAAAAAAAAAAGAAGCAAATCGGGCACCAAGGAAATGGGTTTGGGGAAAACATCCCAGAGTTGGGGTGCCACCATGGAGAAGCCCCTGTTTCTGATCAGCATGCACGTTGGCTCAGAAGCATGCCTCCGATGCTGATCTGAGCTGAAAGGCAAGTTCATTTTATTTACATGATTCTCCCACAGAAAGCTATAGAGTGCCACAGAGTAGGGAAAGAAGGGGGACTCTTTGTAAGGGGGACTCTATGGCATTGTAACTCACAGAGGTACTTGAGGTCATCCCCACACTCTACCCCCAAATCTCCAGGAGTTTCCAAACCTGGATTTGGCAACCTTCCCCCGTTAGTAGCCAGGGAAGTCTTAAGTGAAGGTCTTTTACATCACCTGCTACCTGGTGCTTTCATCTGGAGATGCCAGTGATTGAACCTAGGGCCTTCTGCATGCCAAGCAGAAGCTCTGCTAACTGAGCCACAGCTCCTCTTTATAGCTCTCCAAGGTCTCAGGCGGAGGTCTTTCCCATCACCTCCTGCCTGGTCCTTTTTAACTGGAGGTGCTGGGGATTGAAACTGGGACCTTCTGCATGCCAAGCAGAGGCTCTGCCACTGAGCCACAGTCCCTCTTTACAGCTCTCCAGGGTCTCAGGCTGAGGTCTTCAACGTCACCTGCTGCCTGGTCCTTTTAACTGGAGATGCTGGGGATTGAACCTGAGACTTTCTGCACGCCAAGCAGAGGCTCTGCCACTGAGCCACAGCCCCTCTTGACAGCTCTCCAGGGTCTCAGGCGGAGGTCTTTCCCAGCAGGTATTATTGAAGCCCACCCAGGCGGCAGGCGACATGGTGCTTTTGATTGTCCACCCATCCTGAACTGCTCTTTTCCTCAGGAACTCAAAGAATTGAAATGGCTTTTCAAGATGTCTTTTGAAGAGGGTTCTCGACTGGCACGGGATGAGAGAATCCCCCCCCTGGAAAACCTCCTGATATTCCTGGATAGGGAAAAAAAGACCCCTTTTTTTGAAATAGTAAAAAACCCAACCTCTTTGCCAAACGTCTCCCTTTAATGTCTTTGACTCTAATCCATTAACCAAGGCCTTCATGCGTGCGACGTCATCAGAGCGATGTCCTTTGATGGCGACGGAGCTCTTTTATAAATTATTCATACCTCTTTTTATATCACCTCCCGTGGCAGCAGCCGGGGACAAACAAATATTACAGACGTGGCACTGATTTTTTTTTTTTAAAAAGGCATGCATAATCAGTCTTTTAAAAAATTCTTTATACTCTTCCAAGGTCTGCACGTCGCCTTGGAACACTAAACCACCACTGAGTCCCTCCAAATTTGAAGGCTCCCTTGTTGTGGCTTTAATGTTCTTTTCCCCGCCCCCAAATTGCTGCCCATTTCCAGATTTTCATAAATGTGATAGATGCCTTTTGAACACAATCTGGCTTCCTGCATCTTCTACAACTCCGTCCTCCCCCCCCCCCCCCAACGCTTTTTTGTGAGCGTTCTGTTGGCTTAGACTCCTAAAGGTCCACTGGGTTCATCTTGTGCCTGTCAGCATGCACAGCTTGTTCGGGCATCCTTTTCAGCCTCCCACTTTGGGGCAAGTCCCAGAAGAGCAGCGAGTGTTTTCCACACACTTGCAACCTCCAGGGCAAGCTTCTTGCAAACCCCCTTTCAAAACTAGGGAGTTTTCTTGGATGGAAAGAGTTTAGAAGGCTGTAGGAAGGAGCAGAAAAGGAGACGGAGAAACTCCACTCGCATCCGCCCTCGTTGAGCCCAGAACCGGAACGCCTGATGACCCCTGGGTTTTGGCCATTGTTTGATGCAGAGTGTTGGACTGGATGGGCCATTGGCCTGATCCAACATTGGCTTCTCTTGTGTCCTTACATTCTGATATGTCATTAAAAAACCGCTAAGTTAGATTTTGATCAGCGTTGGAGGTGGGTGATACTCCTTGTAAGACTGAACCCCCTGGATCAGGGGAGAGATATGGGAAGTATGCATATAAAGTGCTGTCAAGTTGCAACTCTCTCATGATGACCCCAAGGGGCTGTCAAGGCAAGTGAGAAGCAGAGGTGGTTTGCTGCCATTACTGTCCTCTGCAGAAAAGGTGGATAATGCCGAATGAGTTACTACAAACAATGGACGGGACATTCAATGCACAGTGCAATTGGATGAGGGCTGTAGGACCAATCAGACATCTAAGAACAGAACTGAAGCAAAGCATATCAACACAACTTATTAAATGATGCAAAATTCCACAGTGGGATCCAAATTTCAGCAAGCTGCATGCTGGATTACAGACCACAATCCCTAGAGAGAGCCAGTTTGGTGTAGTGGTTAAGTGCGCAGACTCTCATCTGGGAGAACCGGGTTTGATTCCCCACTCCTCCACTTGCACCTGGCTGGATGACCTTGGGCAAGCCATGGCTCTGTACCAGCTGTTCCCTCAAGGACAGCTTGGGAAAGAGCTCTCTCAGCCCCACCTACCTCACAGGGTGTCTGTTGTGGGGAGGGGAAGGGAAAAGGAGTTTGTAAGCCGCTCTGAGACTCCCTTGGGGAGTGGAGGGCGGGGTATAAATCCAATCTCTTCTTCTCTTCTTCTTCTTCTTCTAATAGTTTTTCCAAGTAACTTTGGGAATCATTTAGTACGGTGCTGCACCATTGCCTGGGTAGAGAAGCCATCTTGAATAATTCATTTTTTGATAGTTTGTGGAAAGCCAGGAGCATAGGAACCTTCCTGACTTCCTCCAGCAGGCTGTTCCTCAAGGCGGGGGCCACCATGGAGAAGGCCCATATATTGGGAGTTGCTGGTTTTGCCCATTTGTACCCAGCTTGGGTCTCAGGATGCCAAGACTACCCCGGGTGGAAAGAAAAGGTATAGCATTCACCAAGCAATGGACGTGAATATATCAGGAACGGCAGGAGAAAGGGAAGACACAGTTAATGTTGTATTTGTGCAATAAACCACTTGGAGAGTGTCACAATGGAAAATCATGATGTTTGTGACTACGATGAACAAACAATAACAACATCTGTCGTTTGGCCAGTCAAGAGGATTTGGTAATTGATCGGCCCAATCCTGATGAAGTGTTTTTGAAGCATTAAATTTATCAGCTTGAGCTTACAAATGACACCGTCAAGAAATTATATATATATATAAGAAGAAGAAGAGATTGGATTTATACCCCGCCCTCCACTCCCCAAGGGAGTCTCAGAGCGGCTTACAAACTCCTTTTCCCTCCCCCTCCCCACAACAGACACCTTTGAGGCAGGTGGGGCTGAGAGAGCTCTTTCCCAAGCTGTCCTTGAGGGAACAGCTGGTACAGGTGCAAGTGGAGGAGTGGGGAATCAAACCCGGTTCTCCCAGATTAGAGTCCGCGCACTGAACCACTACACCAAACTGGCTCTTATATATATATAAAACTGGCTTTTATATATATATAAAAGGAAATCACTCACCACTCATGTGGGAGTATTTGCAGGACTGGACAATAATGGATCACAGTCAAATAACAGGTGATCCCCCGACTGACCAATGGATCGCTAAGTCAGCTGTAGCCCAAAGACAGAACATAGAGCAGGGGTCACTGGGGGAGTGTGTCTGTGTGTGTGTGTGTGGGGGGGGAAGGTAGTTATGGATTTCCTGCATTGTGCTGGGGGTTGGACTCAACGACTCTTGGAGTCCCTTCCAGCTCTCCATTTCTCTCTCCCTCTTTTTTTTAAATCCAAAGGCCCTTCCTGCACACGTATTTTGCCTCGGTCTCTGAGCGCATCCTATTCTTCCATTCTGCATTCCCTCAGTATCTCCAAATTCATCCTTGGATGAAAAGATTCCCAAGTCCGGGTTTGGGGCCATAATGTAGGACCACATAATTCCAGATCTGCATTAGCCGCCAAGTCCTTTTACTGAACAGAGTGCCCATTCATTGCCGCAGGCAACGATCTAAACCTAATACCTAGCCTTGAGGCTGCATTTGAATAGTTCAGTATCACCTTCCCTGACCCCATGAGTGGCGAACACACATTTTTCTGATCTTCATATTTGATTATCAAATTGGCGGTTTGCACTAGGTAAACGGTGCGATCTTCTTCTTTCCCTTCCTCTTCCCACATGGAAATGTCTGTCGCCTGCCGGACTAATGACTGGCTACGCATTACAGTTGATTATAGTGCTTGGAAATCAGGCTGGGAAGCTGGGCTTGAATACATTTTGAACGCCACGTGGGCAATTCGCCATTTCTGCACAGTTTGGGGAACGTTTCCACAGACAGCCGCTTGCTACGCTTCTGGTTTTGCCCTGTGACATGCTACGAGGAGTGTGGGGAGCATTGTGGGAAACGCAGGTACCCCTTTCCATTGAGGAGACCTTTACACTAAGCGTAGCAAGCAATTGCCGAGCTGCACTCCATCTGGGGATTTGCACTTGCAGCACTGTAGCTTGCCGCGTTCCCTTCTCTCTTCCCCGCAGTGGCCTCAAAATGGATCTGATGGAGTTATTCCTTTCTTGTTTTTTTTTCCCCGAACCCCCCGCTGTTATCTGATTCAGGGGAACTGTGCTCCCCTCCGTGTTGTGCGAAGATGAAGCTGACTCAGCTGGGTTGCGATGATCTTGAACCCCTGAGCTGATAAAGCATCAGACTTTGATCTCCTCCATATCGCGGAGATAAAGGGTATCTGCCCGGCCTTCGAATCCGATCCAGAAATTGCTATTGTTGCAATCGCATTGCTGGTCCTTGCTGTTCTCCCCCCCCCCCCCCCCCATCTCTCTTTGAAGGAAGTGCTGTCGCTTCTGTTTCAGGTTTGGAAATAAACAAAGACAAGGATCCGCTGAGCCAATCAGATCTGTTGATGGCACAACGATAATGAAAAGATTAGATAATTTGTGTCACCACAGTCCACGCTATCGCCTGCCGCTCTCAGCAGCTGTTCATGGGATTATATCTAGAGTTGCCAGGATGCCAAACTTTTCTCTCTTCCCCCCGCCCCTTGAGGCCTGGAAACAGTTCGGCTGCCCCGTGGCCCATCGTCTAAAATTGTCACTTTCCAATCACTAGCTCCAGTGCGTGTACATGAATTTCCAAAGCACACCAGCTGGTTTTTATAGGCTGCTCTGGGATCTCCGCTTTCCTGCTTGGGTCAGTCCATTTTCAGACATGGTTCTGAAAACTTGAGGGCCAGAACTAAGAAAATATTTGATTGAAGACACTATGATAATATATAAAAACTGTACAAACCTTATAGCGGTACTATATGTCATGTACTGTATTGTTCAAGATATGATGAAATAATTCTTGTATTGTAAAATGCTTTTAATTTTAAAAAAAATTTAAAAAGAAGAGAAGAGAAGTGATTGGATTTATACCCTGCCCTTCACTCAAGAGTCTCAGAGCAGCTTACAAACTGCTTTCCTTCCCCCTCCCCACAACTGACACCCTGTGAGGTAGGTGGGGCTGAGAGAGCTCTTTCCAGAACTGTTCTTAAGAGAGCAGCTCTGACAGAACTATGGCCTGCCCAAGGTCATCCAACAGGTGCAAGTGGAGGAGTGGGGAATCAAACCTGGTTCTCCCAGATTAGGGTCCGCACACTTAACCACTACACCAAACTGGCTCTCAGGTTCAACCTCTGGGGTGTACTCCAATCAAATGGGCAGGACCTTTTTGGATTTCACACTGCCTGTTGAATTTGAGGGAGAGCACCCCAGGAAGCTGACATTCCATCCCCGTGACCCCTAGTAGAAACAGCATTCACAGTGTGATGAGGCAAGGCTATAGGGTTGCCAGCCTCCAGGTGGTGGCTGGAGATCTGGAATTGCATCTGGTCTCCGGGTGACAGAGACCAGTTCCTCTGGAGGAAATGGCAGCTTTGGAAGGTGGACTCTGTGGCATGAGAGCTGGTTTGGTGTAGTGGATAAGAGTGCGGACTCTAATCTGGGATAACTGGGTTTGATTCCCCACTCTTCCTCATGCAGCTGCTGGTATGACCTTGGGTCAGTCACAAGTTCTCTCAGAGCTGTTCTCCCAAGGGCAGTCCTCGAAAGAGCTCTCTCAGCCCCACCTACCTCACAGGGTGTCTGTTATGGGAAGGGAAGGTGATTGTAAGCTGCTCTGAGACTCCAAGGGAAGGGCGAGGTTCAAACCCAATCTTCTTCTGTTATAACCCGCTGAGGTCCCTTCCCAAATTCCAGCTTCTCCAGGCTCCGCCCTCTAAATCTCCAGAAATTTCCCAACCCAGAGCTGGCAACCCAACAAAAGGTACCCTCACTTCCATCTTGCTCTTTTCTCCAAATAGCTCAGGATGGACACAGTTTCCCCTTCCTCCTCACAACGACCTCGTGAGATAATTTAGGTGCTGAAACGGTGAAGCATCAGGAAAGCGTGGGGGTTGTCAGCCCTACTCTCCTCAGTCCTAATTTGACATGTGAGTGCCATTTCAGGCCAATCTGTGACTCACCTCCAGAGGTGTGGGTTGGTTTGAGAATGAATGAAACAGGACATTGGTTACATTTGTGGTTGTCGTCAGTGACAAAAAGAACACCAGAGAGTGTTGAAGAGTCCGGATGCTTGCCACGGTCGTGAACCTTAAAATGTTTGTGGGAGAGTGGAGCCAGGATGGCCTCGGGAGGCAAGAGCTGAGCATCTGAGTGAAGGAGGCAAAAAAAAAAATTGGTGCAGGGCTACCTAGGGTGTTGACGATGGCACTTCTGGCTGGGATTGGCTGAGCTGCCGTGATGTCACAGAATGGCAAGGCGGGCAGGAAGCGTTTGGCTGATGGTAAGAAAGAAAAGATCAGGCCACTGTCCAACGTTGATCGAGTTTTTAAAGACTTAACTTTATCAGAATAAGAAGGGGAATTCTTCAGTCGTCAGCAGGGCTTTTTTTTGTAGAAAAAGCCCAGCAGGAACTCATTAGCATAACAGGCCTCACCCAATAGCAGAAACTCATTAGCTTATTAGGCCACACCCATGACTGTGCAGCTCCCTCCCAGGATCAGCTTCCCCAGGCGCCCCACAGCTTGCGAGGTGCCTGGGGAACCCAAAGGGGGAGGAGGCTGTAGGTGTGGCCTACTTGGAAGCCAGTCAGAATTCTGTTCCTGTGCGTTCCTGCCCCAAAATAGCCCTGGTTGTCAGTAGGTTGGACAGTTATGCTAATTGTAAAACCGATCAGCTAACGGTTATGGTTAACTCTATGTTTACTGCTGTCATAAGAACATAAGAGAAGCCAATGTTGGATCAGGCCAGTGGCCCATCCAGTCCAACACACAGTCACACAGTGGCCAAAAACACCAGGTGCCCTCAGAAGGTCCAGCAGTGGGGCAAGACACTAGAAGCCCTCCCACTTTCAACCCCCCCAAGTACCAAAAAATACAGAGCATCACTTGCCCCAGACTGAGAGTTCCTATCTATACCTTGTGGCTAATAGCCACTGATGGACCTCTGCTCCAGATGTTTATCTAATTCCCTCTTGAAGCTGCCCATGATTGTAGCCGCCACAACTTCCTGTGGCAGTGAATTCCACGTGTTAATCACTGTTTGGGGGAAGAAGTACTTCCTTTTATCTGTCCTAACCCGACTGCTCAGCAATTTCATGGAGTGCCCACGAGTTCTTGTATAGTGAGAAAGGGAGAAAAGGACTTCTTTCTCTACCTGCTCCATCTCATGCATAATGTTTTAAATCACGGTCGTGTCTGCTGTAACCAGTAGGTGGGCTTGCAGTACTAATGGGTTTTCCCCAGTGACTACAGCTTAAGGGGGGGTGATAGGGTGGCCAAACTTCAGGTGGGGCCTGGAGATCTCCCAGAATTGATCTCCAGATGACAGAGATCAGTTCCCCTGGAGAAAATGGCTGCTTTGGAGGGTAGACTCTGTGGCATTGTACGCCACTGAGGTTGTTCCCCTCCCCAAGGCTCCACCCCCAAATCTCCAGGAATTCCCCAACTCTGAGGTGGCAACCCTAGAGGGTAAGCAGCCCTCTGTCCTGCCCGTGCTAACACATGAAAGCATAATGATTTTTTTAAAAAAAGCTGTTGCTTTTGCAGGATGCAGGTTGAGCCTTTCATTTACTGGGGGAATTTCCCAGGGGGCGCTGCCCTGGAGACCAGGGATCACAGTTTTATTTTATTCATTTATTGATTTGATTGATAACCTGTACCCTGTCCTCAATGGAGGACTCGGGGCAATTCACAACGTACGCAGTATTATAGTACTGAATCTTAAAACGGGTAATAGAAGCCAATAAATACCATAAAACAGATTTCTAATTAAAATTCAGCCGGTCATCAGCACTGGAACAAATCTGGACAGTAGAACCAGATCGTCTATTCTCTTGGTTAATTGAATGCCGCACAGAACAAGGCAGCCTTGTGCGATCTATGGAACTTTAATAGATCCTATGGGGTATGAATCTGCTTGGGGAGCTGGTTTCGGAAGGCAGGGGCAGCCACCAAGAAGGCCATTGCCCTAGCAGATGCCAAATGGGTTGTTTGTGGACCAGGAGTGTCCAGTAAGCCCCGTGATGAAGATCGAGACCAACTGCGGGGGATGAAGGAGGAGGAGGAGGTTTGGATTTAAACCCGCCCTTTACTCGGTGTCCCAGAGTGGCTTACAATCTCCTTCCTTTCTTCTCCCCACAACAGAGCCTGTGAGGTAGGTGAGGCTGAGAGAGCTCTGTGACTGATAGAAGAAAAAGAGGAAGAGGAAGAAGAGTTGGATTTATACCCTACCTTTCACTCGGTGTTTCAGAGTGGCTGACAGTTTTCTTCCCTTCCTCTCCCCACAACAAGACACCCTGTGAGGTAGGTGGGGATGAGAGAACTGCCCGTGGGAGAACAGCTCTGAGGGAACTTGTGACTGCCCCAAGGTCACCCAGCAGCTGCGTGTGGAGAAGCGGGGAATCGAACCTGGTTCTCCAGATTAGAGTCCGCCACTCTTAACCACTACACCAAACCCAAACTGGAGAACACGGCTGCATTGGAGGGTAGATTCAATAGCATTTTACCCTGCTGAGGTACCTTCCCTCCCGGGACCCCGCCCTCCCCAGGCTCCACACCCTCAAATCTCCAGGTGTTTCCCAACCTAGAGTTGTCAACCCTAGGCAGGTGGTATAACAGGTTTTAAATAACTGTAGATCGGGATGAAAAATAACCAGAGAATATAAAGAAACCAGGAAGGGCAAGCGAGCATTGTTGGAAATGGACCCATAAGCTAAAATTCTGTTTGGGGGCGCTCTTCAGGGTACCCCAGAGTTTGAATGCTGAAATAAAGAGAGTCCCATTCAACTGATGCTTCAACAGAAGGAAGTACCTTGCTGTACTTCCTCCCCTGCCCCTTTCCCTGATCCTCAGTTCTCTATAGCCATGTCATCGCCTTACATAAATTTACTGCCGGAATAAAACTTCTAATCATTTAGATGCGAATAATGTAATTCTGAGTACACTTTAGCTGATTTTTGGACTATAAAGTCCCTCTCCAGTTAGGATTTCTGGCTGGCTTGCACAAATGGCCCTTTTCTTTTAATGCTAATGATGTAAAAAAAGTGAAATTTATTGAATCTGAGCAAGCGCTAATGCTCAATAAATCACGCCTTTGGAGATTTTAGGTGAAGTTGGCGATAAATACTGGGTTTAAATTACCGTTTATGTGAGGCTGGCAAATCGGAGGCTGATTTTTCTCTCTCCCCCTTTCCCAAGGTTACACGTTCAGGATGTGACCCCCATCACCCCTCGTATTACATTATTTCAGATGCTCATAAGGTCCGGCGTCTCTGGAGAGCGTCGGATGGAGACATGAGCTGTTAACAGCTGGGGAAACAGAACGAGTGATGGAAAATGAAGGGAATGGAATTCAACAGATGCTTAGGTTCTAGCCTTCAGGGGCCTATTTACATAGCTGAATATTACCCAGAGTTGGGGGGCTTGCAGTAATGTCCCCTCCCCCCCATCCTTGTAAGTTACGGGAGAACATTTCATGGGGCACGAAAATTTCAGGCTCAGATTAGAATACTTAGCTCAGGGTACAAGTTGGGTGAAGAGAGCTGATAAATCATAGTTTCGGAGGGGCGCCATATTTGTCTGCAGTAAAAGGCAAAGGTAAAGGTTTCCCTTGCTTGAAAGCCAGTCGAATCCATCTCTAGGGGGTGGTGTTCATCCCCATTTCCAAGCTGAAAAGCCAGCGCTGTCCGAAGACGTTTCCGTGGTCATGTGGCTGGCATGACTAGACCCTGCAGAACCCTGTCGACCAGTGTAGACAAGACTGACCTTGATAGAGAAGGAGAAGAAGAAGGAAGAGAAGGAGAAGAAGAAGAAGAGTTGGATTTATACCCGGCCTTCAGTGGTTAAGACGCTGAACTGCAGACCAGAAGATTGGTTGTTTGGCAGCTCGAGACCTGAGTGCCATGTGATGGAGTGAGCTCCTGCCAACCTAGCAGTTTGAAAGCAAGAAACTGCAAGTAGATAAATAGGTACCACTGTGGTGGGAAGGTAACAGTGTTCCAAGCGCCTCGGCGCTTAGTCCTGCTGGCCACGTGACCATGGAAAAAATCTTCAGACAGCGCTGGCTTGGAAACGGAGATAAGCACCGCCCCCTAGAGTCAGATTTGACTGGCTTTTGAGCAAGGGAAACCTTTACCTTTACCTTCACTTGGAGTCTCAGAGTGGCTTAAAATCTCCTTCCCTCCCTCTCCCCACAACAATCACCCTGTGAGGTAGGTGGGGGCTGAGAGGGCTCTTTTGAAAACTTCTCTTGAGAGAACAGCTCTGAGAGAACTTGCGACTGACCCAAGGTCACCCAGCTGGCTGCATGTGGAAGGGTGGGGAATCAAACCCGGTTCTCCAGGATAGAGCCCACTGCCCTTAACCACTACACCAAACTAATGGGGTGGTTCAGGATTGGGCAGTTTTGTGTGTGTTCAAAGTTTGTTGCACCCATTGGAGAATTACCTGGCTCTTCCCCTGACAGACCTGGAAGCATTTCGAGAACAGGTTATGAGGAACCAACAGTTTGCCTGGAAGATACAACAGGTCATTTCAGCCACCTCCTTGCAATCCCACAGTTTGCCACAAGGGGCAGCCAAGAACAGATCAAGAAGCCCCCAGTTTGACCTTAAAGAGATTTAAACCTCAGAACAAATTTTGAGTCCAGTGGCCCATTTAAGACTAACAAAGCTTTATGCACTAAGGATGCATGCATACAAAAGCTTATACCCAGAATAAAACTTTGTCGATCTTAAAGGTGCCACTGGACTCAAGCTTCGTTTTGCTGCTTCAGACCAACGTGGCTACCTGTCTGGGTTTAAACATGACAAGCAAACTGAGGACTCATCAGCATAGCTGTGAACGAGCCCCTTTAACACAATTTCTGTACTGTGAAAATCATGCCCTGGAAAGACATTTGGCCAAGGGGGGGGGGGGGGGGGACATGCCAGAGACTGTTCCCCTCTGTTATAGGAGCTCTTGATCTAATGAGCCTAGGGAAATTGGAAGGGATGTTATGGGGAAGACAAAGTCCATTGTAGCCTCTTAATAAAAAAACAATTATTACCTTCTGCACAAAGTTGACAACACACCAGGAATCATTATTACACAATGTTTTATTCAGCGCTCCGGCGTTAATGTTATTGCTTAAATTGAATTCGCTCCACAACATCTTCGTCTCCCCCGCTAATGCATTTTTGGGCTGTCTGATCAGCGGTCGCCGCGTTTTGGTCAGAATTATATGGCTGGAAATGGCAAAATAATATACAATCAGCAGAACCACCTCCCCCCACCCCCGAACCCCGCCGACGAGAACAGTAATGAGGTAAATGGCCTTCAGTATAATTAAACATTCCCTGTTCTGTCAGGGGGTGGAGAAGTCTGGGTCGTCTGTTTCCACACAAGAAGCAAGCAGAACGACTTCTGCAAATGCCTGTGGTTAACCGGGGCTTATAACAAACGCCTTCTCGTAGCCTGGCTTTCCCAGTTTCACTCTCCACTTCCTCCTCTTGGGGTTGAAGAAAGGTGCTTGATTTGTCAGACATTTTTAGGGTTACCAGGCTATGAGAAGGCATTCGGTATAAGTCCTGGTTAACCACAGGCATTTGCAGAAGTCGTACTGCTCCCCCAGCCCCTGACTGAAATATCCTGGGTTCAAACGCGTGTAGGGATCAGCTCATAGCTTATTAGTGAATTCAGCCATGAGGAAGAGAAAGACTGCTTGGCCAAAGCTGGGTATATATGCATGCAAAAGGTTATGCCCCAACAACACCCCCTCCATGGCCAACGATAGACTATTTACATTATATTGTTTCTCAGTTGGTTTACTCTAGATTCCCTGTTTCCCTACTGGTCCATTCTGGGACCCTAGCCAGCTATTGTTATGTGTCCTCAAGCTCTGCCTGCTTTAGTCATCCCAGTAGGAGGGTCTCAGCTCAATATATTACACTGACAGAACGAGGAAAGTTTAATTATCCCGAATGCCTGGGGAGGGTGGGGTTTGGCAAGGGGCGGGGCCTC
This sequence comes from Lepidodactylus listeri, assembly GCA_029233225.1. Taxonomy (NCBI): domain Eukaryota; kingdom Metazoa; phylum Chordata; class Lepidosauria; order Squamata; family Gekkonidae; genus Lepidodactylus; species Lepidodactylus listeri. The sequence goes on from JARCFY010000022.1 coordinate 613,518, forward strand.
AGCAGGGTATAATGTTCTTGAGTCCAACCTCCAAAGCAGTTGTGAGTAACTGACACATGGAATTCACTGCCGCAGGATGTGGCATGGACGGCTTCAAGAGGGAATTAGATAAACATCTGGAGCAGAGGTCCATCAGTGGCTATTAGCCACAAAGTATAGATAGGAACTCTCAGTCTGGGGCAAGTGATGCTCTGTGTTCTTGGTGCTTGGGGGGGGGCAAAAGTGGGAGAGCTTCTAGTGTCCTGGACCCACTGGTGGCCCTCTAATTATGAGCTAATTATGCGTGGGATTGGTCGAGAAAGAAGTACTTTTCTCCCTTTCTCACAGTACAAGAACTCGTGGGCACGCCATGAAATTGCCGAGAAGTCGGGTTAGAATGGATAAAAGGAAGTCCTTCTTCACCCAAAGAGTGATTAACACATGGAATTCACTGCCACAGGAGGTGGTGGTGGCTACAAGCATGGACGGCTTCAAGAGGGAACTGGATAAGCATGTGGAGCAGGGGTCCATCTGTGGCTATTAGCCACAAGGTATAGATAGGAACTCCCGGTCTGGGGCAAGTGATGCTCTGTATTCTTGGTGCTTAGGGGGGGGGGCAACAGTGGGAGAGCTTCTAGTGTCCCGGCCCCACTGGTGGACCTCCTGATGGCGCCTGGTGTTTTTAGTCACTGTGTGACACAGAGTGTTGGACTGGATGGGCCATTGGCCTGATCCAATATTGGCTTCTCTTATGTAATACCGGGAGATCTCTAGCCTTCACCTGGAGGCTGGTGACTCCAGTGACCTGAGGGGACCAGGGGACGCCAGCAACAAAAGTGGGTGAAACAAAAGAATTGCCAGTGACCACAAAAAGAAACAGGAAAAGCCACAATTGTGCATTCCTCCACCTCCCCGACAACAGCAAACACAGTTCCCTCCCTGCACGGAACCTCTGCCAAGCAGCTATCTCCTGACCCTGCTTCAATGCTATCGATTGAAGATTGTTTTATGGCTTTTCCTGAACATAACTGCAGAGAAATGTCATCATTTGGCACTTGGGCTCACCTTGCGTTATCTGAAATGCAGTTGACTTGTGGGGCAAGAGTGTACGCCCGTGGCGGGGCGGGTGGGGGGGGGGGGAGGTAGAGTGGAAAGAATTTAAACTATTGACAATCACGATGCTTCCCAAGACTTATGGCCAAATAAATGTTAAGCAGTGAGCTTTCAAAGGGGGACCGGAGATGATTGCCTCATAATTCCCATAAGCATTAATTGGAGTTATGTAACTGTGCCCTGTAGGTGTTAAGTATAAATCGGCAGAAAATAGAGAGAACAGTTCATGCCGTAGAGAGGAAAATTGGTCTGGCTTGAGTGCAGAATGTTGCGTCTTTGGTTGCTGCAAACTGATTTGAGCTCTGTGCCCAGAGCTCAGTGGTAGAGCATCTGCTTGGCATGCAGAAGGTCCCAGGTTCAATCCCCGGCATCTCCAGTTGAAAGGACCAGGCAGCAGCTGACGGGAAAGACCTCAGCCTGAGACTCTGGAGAGCTGCTGCCAATCTGAGTAGACAATATTGACCATGATGGACTGATGATCTGATTTGGTATAAGGCTGCTTCGTGTGTGTTCATGTGAGCTGTGAGATGCTGGGGGGTGGTGAATTACTTTTGAGAAGAATAGGGAATATTTGAAATGAGGACTAGCTTGCTGGATCATGCCAAAAGACCCACCTACTCTAGCATTTTGCTTCTGACAGTCGTCTCTGGAAGCTTATAAGAGGGTGTGGACCTGACGGTTATCTCATTTGCCAGCTTCATCTTGTAATCAAGATATGCTGTCTCTGAGGATGGAGGCTCCATCACTATATCCAACAGCCGTCCTCGGACACATAACTATCTTGCTTAATCAGATCTGTGTCCATCCAGTCCTACAGCAGGTGTGTCTAGCACTATTGAGAGCCAGTTTGGTGTAGTGGTTAGGAGTGTGGACTCTAATATGGGAGAACTGGGTTTGATTCCCCACTCTTCCATGTGCGGCTGCTGGTGTGACCTTGGGTCAGTCACCAGTGCTCTCAGAGCTGTTCTCTCAGGAGCAGTTCTCAAAAGAGTTCTCTCATCCCCACCTACCTCAGAGGATGTCTGTTGTGGGGAGGGGAAGGGAAAGGAGAACGTAAGCCACTCTGAGACTCCGAGTGAAGAATGGGGTATAAATCCAGTCCCCCCTCCTCTGCATTGTTTTAGGTGTGTCTAGGAAGTTCATAAAAGGCACAAAAGGGGATTGGTGATTTGGAGGTATACTGCTTCTGAACTTGGAGGTTCCATTTAGTTACCATCAGTGATAGCTCTGTCCTACAAGAATCCACGTGAACCACCATCAAAGCGGCCTGATCCAGCAACCAGCCACAAATACCTTTACCCCATCCCCAGTGCTGTGACCCTTAAAACCATGGCACATCTGGAATCACAGTTTGGGATTTTATACTTTAAAGGTAGGGTTTTCTGCTCTGGGTTGGGAAATACCTGTAGATTTGGGGTTGGAGCCTGAGGAGGGTGGAGTTTGGGGAGGGGAGGGACTTCCGTGGGGTATCACGCCCTAGAATCCACCTTCCACAGTGGCCGTTTTCTCCCAATGAACTGATCTCTGTCTCCTGGAGAACAGGTGTAATAGTGGGAGATCTCCAGCCAACACCTGGAGGCTGGAAGCCCTATCTAAAGGCAGTTTCAGAAATTGTGTCAACATCCTATCTGTTAAGTCCAGGAAGGAAGGGAAGGGAAGGGAAGGGAAGGGAAGGAGGGGAAGAAATCTACAAGTGCTAACTAAAGCATTTGACAAACTTCTTCCCGCTGCCTTCACAACTGCCGGCAACTCTTTTATTTACGGCAACTTTAATGTCTCCCCATTTGGCGAGAATAAAAATAAATGGAGGAAAACATCTGGCAGATTTATTTGGGATATTATATTTTCTTGCTGGCCTAATCTGGAGAGATTCGAGACGCGGGTACTCCCCCTGGTAAAGCCGCTGTCTAAGGTGGAAAAAGAGGCTTTATCCAAGGAGATAGCAGAGGAAGGAATGGAGTGTTTTAGTAGTAGCAGTGTGGCCATTTTGTGGCAGCCGTTTCACAGCTGCACCCACCATGCTGTGTCGGATTTCTAGAGGTGCCTACTGGCTCGACAGGGTTGGGGAGCCCTGGTCTGTAAAGTCAGCAGATGACCTTAGGTCAGTCACGTGAGCAAGTTCCAGGTTCAGTCTCCAGCTTTGCTTACCTGAGCAAAACCTTCTAGTTGGTGCCAGCCTGCAAATGGGTGAGGTAGAAATCTACCTGTTCCCGTGCTTTCTTGGTGGCGGCTCCCGCCTTGTGGAACGGCCTTCCTGAGGAAGTTAGGAAGGCTCCTACACTTCTGTCATTCCACGAAACATTCAGAACAGTAGTGGTGAAGAGGGTGTTTTTAAACAGAGATTAGAACAGTAGTAGAACAGAACAGCCCGGGAGAGCACTTTTATAATGGAAAAGGAGTGTAATTCACTGCAATTGATACTATAGGTGTCATCGGCTGTCCCTCCATTGTCTTATACCTTGTCACCCACTTGCTTTATATCACATCTTTATTACATTATAGTACATTATAGTACGATAGTACTACAGGATAGACTACTGTAACTTGCACTATGTGGGCCGTCCCTTGAGGTTGACCCGGAAGCGTCAACTGGTCCAGAATGTGGCAGCATGGGTACTTACGGGATCCCCTGGATGGCACACATTCAGCGTGTGCTGTGCCAGCTACACTGGCTATCACTGAAACTCTGGATCAAGTTCAAGGTGCTGGTTTTGACCTTTAAGGCCCTTCGCAGTCAGGGACCCACATAGAGAGCCAGTTTGGTGTAGGAGTTAGGAGCACGGACTCTAATCTGGAAGGACCGGGTATGATTCCCCACTCCTCCACATGCAGCTGCTGGTGTGACCTTGGGTCCATCACAAGTTCTCTCAAAGCTGTTCTCTCACAAGCAGTTCTCAGAGCTCTCCCAGCCCCATCTACCTCACATTGTGTCTGTTGTGGAGAGGAAGGGAAAGGAAAGGAGATTGTAAGCTGCTCTGAGACTCCCTCGGGTAGTGAAAGGTTGAAAGCCAGTCGAATCTGATTCTAGGCGTGGGTGGGGCTCATCTCCGTTTCCAAGCTGAAGAGTCAGCATTGTCTGAAGATGTTTCCAAGGTCATGTGGCCGGCATGACTAGAACCCGAGGTGCATGGAATGCTGTTACCTTCCCACCGAAGTGGTACCTATTTATCTACTTGCAGTTTCTTGCTTTCGAATGGCTAGGTTGGCAGGAGCTGGGGCCAGAGATGGGAGCTCACTCTGTCATGCAGCACTCGGGTCTTGAACTGCTGAACTACCAACCTTCCAGTCTGCAGCTCAGCGTCTTAACCTCTGAGTCACCGTGGCCCCTTTGGGTAGTGAAGGGAGTGGTATAAATCCAGGCTTCTCCTGCAACAAAGACATGGTGTGTGTGTGTATGTGTGTGAGAAAGATAATGTCCAGTGCCTAATTTACTCAGATTCTAACCTTTTAACTGTTAGATATATCAGGACAAGTGATATATGGAAAGGTTTTATGCAGATAATTTTATAATACTGCTTTTATCAGTATTATTTCTTTTGATCTGCTTCTGAGTGCCTTGTAGATAAGGACTGTAGAATGAGGACTCAACTGAACTTGCGGACCAGTACTCTGATTCAATATAAGGCAACTTTGTGAGGTTTGTTCCACACTGAAGACAATGGCTGCTCTGAAGGGTGGATTCTACGGCTGAGGCTCCTCCCCTCTCCAAACCCTGCCCTTCCCAAAGCTCCAACCCCCAAATCTCCAGGAATTTCCCAACCCGGAGCTGGCAACCCTCCACGGATGCTGGACTCTGCCACGCTTCAGCATCAGCCTTGAGCATGGAATACATCCAGCCCGGCCTTTAAATCCAGCACTCTTTTTCTCCGTGTGTGAAAACCCTCCCGTTCTCTCAGCTGGAATGGGGCACCTCGCTGTGAAGGTAATGCAAGGGCTTTGTTGGGGGCAGCCGTAAAATTGACCTGAATAATGGACCCCGGGGCCGGATAGATATCTGTGAACAAAAACCACCAGCAGAACATTGCTCTCTGGCTGTTTAAAGGTGTGCTTTCCTTCCCTTCCCTTTGGCCGGAGGCACCTTGGCGGTTCTTTAATGAGTTCTGATGGCTGCAGACCAAGTTTATGTCGCTGCGCGGGGAGAGCCAAGAGGCTGCTGCCCCCTCCCACACGCTGGTGGTGTATTTGAGAATTCGTAAGAGCTGGGGGGACGGAAAGCAGAGGAAATGGACTGTTTGGGGCTGTTGACAAGGCCCCTGTGGCTTGACAGAATGCACTCCTTTGGCCGCCATGCCACAGCGGGTGGGGGATTAAATGGGAAATCTGCACTTTGCACCCCCCTGCCCATCTTTGCTAAGATGACTGGGGACAGGAGGGAAGGATGCATGTTGGTATGTTGTGCAAACATTTGCATACACTGGCTATGTTTGTTTTACTTCTCCTTATGAGCACACAAACATTCACCTAAGCATACTGGAAGTCCCTCTTTGCTGCAGGAGCCGTGGCTCAGTGGAAGGGCCTCTGCTTGGCATGCAGAAGGTCCCAGGTTCAATCCCCCAGCATCTCCAGTTAAAAGGACCAGGCAGCAGGCAATAGGAAAGACCTCAGCCTGAGACCTTGGAGAGCTGTAAAGAGGGGCTGTGGCTCAGTGGCAGAGCCTCTGCTTGGCATGCAGAAGGTCCCAGGTTCAATCCCCAGCATCTCCAGTTAAAAGGACCAGGCAGCAGGCAATAGGAAAGACCTCAGCCTGAGACCTTGGAGAGCTGTAAAGAGGGGCTGTGGCTCAGTGGCAGAGCCTCTGCTTGGCATGCAGAAGGTCCCAGGTTCAATCCCTGGCATTTCCAGTTAAAAGGACCAGGCAGCAGGTGATGTGAAAGACCTCTGCCTGAGACCCTGGAGAGCTGCTGTCAGTCTGAGTTGGCAGTACTGACCTTGATGGAACAAGAGTCCATTGAGCCAGCTTGCCAGGCAAGGCAGGATAGAAATACTAAAAATAAAAATAAATATAAATAAACTTCTGTCAAAGGCAGCTTTATGCCTCAACACGTGTCTCCAAGGCTCCACCCCTAAACAGAGATCAGTTTCCCTGGAGAAAACGGCTGCTGTGGATGGCGCTATCCCCTCTTGGAGTCCCTCACCTCCCCAAACCCCACCCCCTTCAGGCTTCACCCCCCCCCCCCAAATCTCCAGGAATTTCCCAGTCTGGAACTGGAGACCCCACTAAACTGAGCTGAGTGGTAGGATACAATGGACAACAACTTGTAGAAAATAATTGCCCCATCCCAGAACAACAGAGAAGGCAGGAAAAATTTTATCCTGATTTCTTTCCACAGCGCTCTGAGCAGGTCTCACTATTTCCTTATCCTCACAACAGTCTTGCGAGGTAGGTAGGATTGCTAGAGAGAGACCGAGAGAGACTTGCCCAAGGACACCTGGCAATCAAAATTCTTCTGACCGACCATTAGCGGTGGTGTGGTTTCGCATTTCCCTGGCAAATCACTGGAGACAGAAGCCATTTATTCCTCAGGCTGCCCAAGGAGGTAATGGAAGATCTAATTAAAGGCCTGCACATTTTATTTCTATGGCAACGTGCGCTCCTTTTGGCTGCTGAGAAGGGCACAGCGGATCCCGGGGCAAGGTGCACTCGCTGTTATTGTTTTAGACCGATGGGGATATTTCTGTTTTCTTTCCCCTTCGAGGAGGCCTCACATTCAAGCTTAGCAGTAGCCAGATAGGACCCAGGCTTTTAGCGTTAAGGCAAATAACCAGTGGATGGAGTGGGAGATAAGGTTGCCAGCCTCCAGGTGAGATCTTCTGGGCTTACAACTGATCTCCAGGATTCAGAGATCTGTTTCCCTGGAGCAAGTGGCTGCTCTGGGAGGTGGACTCTAGGGCATTGAACCCCAATGACGTCTCTCCCCTCCCCCAAACCCACCGTCCTAAAGTTCCACCTCCACAACCTCCAGGAATCTCCCAACCATGGGCTAGTGAACTCTCTGAACAGGTGCACAGGTGCACACCTTGGGTATCATTGCAGCCTGTATCTCCTTGCAGAGGTCTGGGGAGCATAGGCCTGGCCCTGCTGAAATCCAGAACGCCCCCCCCCCCCCAGCCTTTATAGGACCTCAACAAGCCTGTGAGGACTCTGAACCATGCCCAGTGGTGCAATTGCATAGTGCCCCTCCCCCGGGATGCATGCAGGGGATTGTGGGCTCTGAGACACATTTCCAGTGAGAAGAAGAAGAGGAGGAGGAGGAGACTGGATTTATACCATGCCTTTCACTACCCAAATGAGTCTCAGAGCAGCTTACAATCTCCTTTCCCTCCCCCTCCCCACAACACACACCCTGTGAGGTAGGCGGGGCTGAGAGAGCCAGTTTGGTGTGCGGACTTTAATCTGGGAGACCCGGGTTTGATTCCCCACTCCTCCACTTGCACCTGCCGGATGACCTTGGGCAAGCCGTAGCTCTGGCACAGCTGTTCTCTCAAGGGCAGTTGTCTCAGAGCTCTCTCAGCCCCACCTACCTCCCAGGGTGTCTGTGGTGGGGAGGGGAAGGGAAAGGAGTTTGCAAGCCGCTCTGAGACTCCCAAGTGAGTGAAGGGTGGGATATAAATCCAATCTCTTCTTCTCTTCTTCTTTCAAGGACTGCCTTTGAGAGAACAGGTCTGAGAGAACTTGTGACTGACTGACCCAAGGTCATGTCAGCAGCTGCATGTGGAGGAGGAGTGGGGGAATCAAAGCCAGTTCTCCCACATTAGAGTCTGTGCTGTTAACCAGTACACCAAACTGGAGACTGAGGGGGATGCCCTGCCTGGCCAGCTGCTCTTCTCAAGGCTCCTAGCAAACTTCCATCTAGCTTTCTCTTCTGCTTGAAAACGCGGGTGTGCTGGGGAAGGGGGCCAGGGGATTGAAAATGAGTCACTGTCCATCAGGTCTCCAGAAGCTAGCTGGTCATCTGAGAGCAATGCTGATTCTATGGTTCACTGTGAATCTAGGCAGATGGTGAGAGGGAGGGGCAGGAAAGGGCTCTTGTGGCCCTTTCTTACTTGTTGCTTGAGGGCTACTTTGAGTTCAGGAAGGAATTTCCCTCCAGGCCCGACTGGCTCAGGGATCCTGGAGGTTTTTGGCCTTCCTCTGGGAGTTGAGCAGGGGTCACTGGGGAAGTGTGTGAGAGGGAAGGTAGTTGTGAATTTCCTGCATTGTGCAAAGGGTTGGACTAGATGACCCTCCTGGGGTCCCTTCCAGTGTTCCCTCTAAGCTGAGTTAGTATGAGCTAGCTCACAGTTTTTTAGCCTCTGGCTGACACATTTTTGTCTTACCTCAGGAAGGAGGGTTCCAGAGCAAACTAATTTATGAAGCGGCCAAATCGCTCGCTCACAACTTTAATGCCGGTAGCTCACAAAGTAGGATTTTTGCTCGCAAGACTCCACAGCTGAGAGGGAGCATTGATCCATCGGAATTGGCAGCGCCCCACAATTTAACCTAATTTAGACCTCTGCAAGTGAACGGCAGGGTGAGGAGGGATTTTTCCTCCCTGGGCCAGGCTGTGCCACCCACAATTGCCCTCCCTGCCCCACCCTTGTCAGGCTAATGAAAGAGCAATTCCGCATTTAAGTCCCCTGACCCGTCAGCCTACATTAATTCTCTTAATTGCAGCCGCGGCAGAAGAAACTCCACTCTTCCTGTTTGCGTCTTCTCCACATTGGTGGAGAGAGCAACGTTGTTTCCCTGTTCGGCATCCTTCACCGGCGTTATTACCGCTGCTCGGCCCTTTTAATTGCTTCTCGGAGAGAAATCCCTTCAGCCCAATTATAGTCTGGGTATTTTTGTTTATTAACCAAAATGCATCTTCTTAATTACAAACTGATGCAGTTATCGCTAGTTAAACAGGCTGTAAATCAAGCGGCTATCTCAGCTGAATTTATGCCAGGGGTTGGTATTGCATTGTCTCGCCGGCACAGATCATGGACTGTATTCAAATCATGGGACATGTCGTGAATACGACCATCATATTATTATCAATCCATGGGGTTCCAGGGGCTGGTGTCGTGGTTCGCCCTTGGAGGAGGAAGTAACAGCAAGGAAAGGCGGGCCATGGCTCGGTGGTAGAACATCTCCTTGGCCCATGGAAGGCCCCAGGTTCAGTCCCCGGCATCTCCAGTTAAAAGGACCAGGCAGGAGGTGATGGGAAAGACTTCAGCCTGAGACCCTGGAGAGCTGTAAAGAGGGGCCGTGGCTCAGTGGCAGAGCCTCTGCTTGGCATGCAGAAGGCCCCAGGTTCAATCCCCGGCATCGCCGGTTAGAAGGACCAGGCAGGAGGTGATGTGAAAGACCCTCTTCCTGAGACCCTGGAGAGCTTCTCTCAGTCTGAGTAGAGAAATACTGACTGATGGACCAAAGGTCTGATTCAGTAGAAGGCAGTTTCAGGTGCCTTCATATGCCTTCAGAGATCCTATGGGCTGTTTCGCATGTCACAAACATTACAAAAAAATCTATGTTGGATCAGACCAAAAATTGGGGTTGCCAGCTCTGCATTGTGAAATTCCTGGAGATTTTGGGGGTGGAGCCTGAGGATGGCGGGGTTTGAGGGCCATCAAGCAGCTTCTGACCTATCATGACCCTATGAATGAATGACCTCCAATATGTCCTGAGCCTTGCTCAGGTCTGGCCAACTGAAGGCCATTTCTTCCTTGATGGAGTCTGTCCATCCATCCTCTGTTGGGTTGTCTTCTTTTCCTGCTGCCTTCAGCTTTTCCTGGCATTATTGTCTTTGCCAATGAGTTAATGACCTTCAAAACATCCTCTTGTTGACAGCCTTGCTCAGGTCTTGCCAACTGAGGGCCTTTGTGGCTTCCTTGATGGAGTCCTTCCATCTCCTGTTGGGTCTTCCTCTTTTCCTTCTACCTTCAACTTTTCCTAGCATTATTGTCTTTTCCAGTGACTCTTGTCTTCTCATGATGTGTGACCAAAGTACAATAGCTGCCATTTAGTCATTATAGCTTCTGGGCGGAGTCCTTAGAATAGGTCATTAATAAAAACATTTCCATATTGAAGAAGAAAAAGAATTAGTTTTATACCCTGCTCTTCACTACCGGAAGGAGTCTCAGAGTAGCTTACAATCAACTTCCCTTCCTTTCCCCACAACAGACACCTTGTGAGGTAGGTGGGGCTGAGAGAGCTCTGAGAGAACTGCTCTTGAGGGAGCAGCTCTGAGAGAACTGTGACTGGCCCAAGGTCACCCAGCTGGCTGCATGTGGAGGAGTGGGGAATCGAATCCGGTACTCCAGATTAGAGTCTGCCACTCTAACCACTGCACCAAGCTGGCTCTCGTATTGGCAGTAGAAAAGAGCGAGAGTCGAGTAGTACCTTAAAGACTAACAAAATAAGTGGCAGGGGAGGAGCTTTTGTGAGTCACTGCTCACTTCTTCAGATACCATGAAAGCTCCCCCCCCCCCCCCGCCACGCATTTTGTTAGTCTTTAAGCTGCTGCTGGACTCTTGCTCTTTTCTACTGCCACAGACAGACTAAAACGGCGACCCATCTTGATCTATCTCATATTGATCTATCTCATATTGGGGTTAGATTGCTTTTGCACTTTTGCTTTTCAAGTAGCATTTAGTGTCTCAATTTTGTCACAAAATGTTTAAATGTAAGTACTACCCAGCAGACTTTTTTTTTTGAGGTGTGGTTTCGAGAGGACTATGGGTATATTAAAAGAAACAATCAAAAAACCCCAGTAAACACCGCCTTCACATTATTGACAAGCCTGTCTGAGCAACTGTGAAGCTTATGTCTTACTTGCTTCTTGGAGAATAAATCTCTCAAAGCCATTTTATATAACTCGTAAAGTTGCAGCGTCCAAGGAAGCAGCGATCAAAAGCGTTGACATTAAATCTGATGGACATCCTCTCTTTGTCTCTAGAGTAGAAAGGATTTTTTTTTTTAAGCGAGTGAGAGAGAGAAATGTGAAGTCTAGTCTGGTTCTAATTCGAAGGAACTTTCTCGAGGCCCACCGTACGCTGTACCCAGAGGAGTTAGTAGTGAGGTTTAGGGAAAGGCAGAGAAGTATTGTAGAAGTTTTAGCTTGGAAGCTTGGAAGCTAAGCTTGGAAGCTTTAGCTTGGAAGCTAAGTAGGGGTGGCCCTGGGCATACTTGGATGGGAGACTGCCAAGGAAGACCAGGGCTGCTAGGCAGAGGCAGGCAATGGAAAACCACCTCTTGTTTCTTCCCTTGACCTGGATAGCCCAGGCTAATATAAGTCTTAACAGATCTCAGAAGCTAAGCAGGGTTGGCCCTGCTTCGTACTTGGATGGGAGACCACCAAGGAAGACGAGGGCTGCTATGCAGAGGCAGGCGATGGCCAACCACCTCTGAACGTCTCTTGCCTTGAAAAACCCATGAGGCAGAACTTCTTGGGGTCACCGCAAGTCAGTTGCAACTTAACGACACCTAATTATTGTTCTTAGAGTGGAATCGTGTTCTTAGTCTTCCTGATGATGTCAGAATCAGCCAGGGCTCAGTGCAGTCTGTCCATGGGATCTCTTTGATGTAAACCCCGTAAAGGCAGCTCTGGCCGCTCAGTGGCAGAATATAACCTTTGCACGCAGAAGGTCCTCCTGGGTTCAACCTCCACTTCTCTCAGGTTTGGTGTAGTGGTTAGGAGCATGGACTCTAATCTGGGACAACTCCGTTTGATTCCCCACTCTTCCATGTGCAGCTGCTGGTATGGCCTTAGGTCAGTTACAAGTTCTCTCAAGAGCTGTTCTCTCAAGAGCAGTCCTCGAAAGACGTCTCTCAGCCCCACCCATGTCAGAGGGTGTCTGTTGTGGGGAGCGGAAGGGAAGGGAAATTGTAAGGAGATTGTCTGGGGCACTGATGCTCTGCATTCTGGATGCTTGGGGGACCACAGTGGGAGGGCTTCTGGAGTTCTGGCCCTGTTGGTGGACCTCCTGATGGCCCCTGGTTTTTGGCTACTGTATGACACAGAGGGACTGGATGGGCCACTGGCCTGATCCAACATGGCTTTTCTTATGTTGTTATATCTGGGGCAGTGATGCTCTGTCTTCTTGGTGCTTGGGGGGCAAGAGTGGAAGGGCTTCTGGAGTTCTGGCCCCACTGGGGGACCTCCTGATGGCACCTGGTATTTTTGGCCACTGGGTGACACAGAGTGTTGGACTGGATGGGCCATTGGCCTGATCCAGCACGGCTTCTCTTATGTTCTTATGACCTTCAAGTCCAGCTCTTACAGTGTAATCCTGTGGACACTTTCCTGGGAGTAAGCCCCATTTTATAGACGTGAATCAGCTCCCAAGTAGACCCACACAAGATTGCTCTCTCTATTTTGGATGCTGTGGTTTGCATCTTGAAGTTGAGTTTTATTTGGTGGAGGGGGGGGGGAGGAAAAGAGCTCACCAAGAGTTTCCTTCCTGGGTCTCCGAATCAGCAAGTCACACAGCAGCAGAAAATGGAAACAGGGAGGGGAGGGGGGGGGGCTGCTTGAAAAAACAGGAGGAGGAAAGAAAGCACTTTCGAAAGAGCTGGGGCAGCAGAACTCTGCAGTGCTGTGGCATCGCTTCACTGAAGCTGTTTCCCCCCCGCCCAGCTTTTACTGTGGTTCTGTTTGTTTACTGCTTATGAAAAGCAATTTATAATTGTCATGGACTCATTGATTTAGGAACACCTGTGGTTTGAGGGCACGTTGCAGCAACAGAGCTAATTTAACATAAAAACACACACCGTCTTGGGGCCCGCTGGGCTGGGAGTTTCCCAACGTGGCCCCTGATGGAGGGCCATGACTCTTCGCCAAAGCCGGACTGAGATTGACGGGTCAAGTTGACGCAGTCCAAAGGAGAGGAGAGGGACTTTCTTTTGGATTCCTCCTCGGAGATGAAGATGTCCTGGAGCCAAAGTCAGGATCCTTCTTCCTTTTCCTCACAAGATCCATGGAATCTTGTAGCCAGATATAGAGATGCCAGCCACCAGGTGGGACCTGGGGATCCCCTGGAATTACAGCTCATCGCCAGACTACAGAGATAATTTCCTCTGGAGAAAATGGATGTTTTGGAGGGTTGGTTGTACTCTATGGCATTGAACCCCACTGAGGTCCCTGTCCTCCCCAGTTTGGAGTAGTGGTTAGGGGCACGGACTCTAATCTAGGAGAACTGGGTTTGATTCCCCACTCCTCTGCAAGAAACTGCTGGTGTGACCTTGGGTCAGTCACAAGTTATTTCAAAGCTGTTCTCTCAATAGCAGTTCTCAGAAGAGCTCTCTCAGCTCTTCTCACCTCACAGATACGTAACTCACAGGATATCTGTTGTGGGGAGCAGAAGGGAAAGGAGATTTGTAAGCTGCTCTGAGATTCCTTCGGGTAGTGAAGGGTGGGGTATAAATCCAATATCTGCCGCCTCCTCTTCCTCCTCCTCCTCTTTCCTCTTGGTGTAGTGGTGTAGTGGTTAAGCGCACAGACTCCAATCTGAGAGAACTGGGTTTGATTCCCCACTCCTCCACTTGTACCTGCTGGATGACCTTGGGCAAGCCATAGTTCTGGCACAGCTGTTCTTGAAAAAAAGCAGTTTCTGTCAGAGCTTTCTTAGCCCCACCTGCCTCACAGGGTGTCTGTTTGTGGGGAGGGGAAGGGAAAGGAGTTTGTAAGTCGCTCTGGGACTCCCTTGGGTAGTGAAGGGTGGGGTATAAATCCAATCTCTTCTCTTCTTCTTCTTCCCCCAAATCTCTAAAAGTTTCCCAACCTGGATCTGTCCACCCTACCTGGCAACCCTAAGTGAGAAGCATAGTTCTGGGTAGGCCTGGCTCCCTTGGGTAGTAAAGGGCAGGGTATAAATCCAATCTCTTCTTCTTCTTCATTACAACTGATCTCCAGGAGAAAATGGCTGCTTCAAAAAGTGGACTCTATAGTATTCTACCCTGCTGAGGTCTCTCCCCTCCCAAACTCCACCCTCTTAAGGCTCCACCCCCAAAATCTCCAGGTATTTCCCAACCCAGAGCTGATAGCCATATCTGCCAAACATGCCCATGAGAAGGTTGAGTTTCACCTTCAGGTTTTTTCTCCCCATTAACCTGATCTCCTCACCAGTGCCTCCCTCTAAGCTGTGGCGTCTCATGAGCAAAAATTCTACTCTGTGAGCTACCGGCATTAAAGTTGTGAGTGGGCGATTTGGCTACTGGATAAATCAATTTGCTCTGGAGCCATCCTTCCTGAGCGAAGACAAAAATGTGTGAGCTGGAGGCTAAAAAACTGTGAGCTACCTCACACTAACTCAGCTTAGAGGGAATACTGCTCTGGAGCCATCCTTCCTGAGTGAAGACAACAATGTGTGAGAGTCGAAGGCTAAAAAACTGTGAGCTACCTCACACTAACTCAGCTTAGAGGGAACACTGCTCTGGAGCCATCCTTCCTGAGTGAAGACAACAATGTGTGAGCCGGAGGCTAAGAAACTGTGAGCTGGCTCACACTAACTCAGCTTAGAGGGGACACTGTTCTGGAGCCATCCTTCCTGAGCAAAGACAAAAATGTATGAGCCAGATGCTAAGAAACTGTGAGCTAGTTCACACTAACTCAGCTTAGAGGGGACACTGCATCCTCACCCTCCTGGCAGCTAAGAAAGCAACAAAGATGTTGCCCACAAATGAAACATGCGGTAATGAAGTTGCAGGAAGTTCTTAACCACACGTACGCCATCCCGGCCTGCTTCCCTTCGGCCCCCTTCGGTTTTGACACTGAGTCAGAAGTACAAAGAGACGGAGCTCGGAGTTCCTTCCGACAACTTCCTCGGCAGTACAGATAAGTCGATTGCAATGCACAGCAGCTGCTGCTGACACAAGCTTTGAAGTGAGTCCCTAGCATGAAACCTAATGATGAATGAAAGCAAAGATATGGATCAGTCGGTGCATTTGTTGGAGAGGTGGGAGTCACAGATGGGGAGATGCAGGCAGGCAGCAGACATATGGCCGAGAGGGAGAGACGAAAGGAGGGAAAGAGTAGGTGGAAACAGATGACAATGGGTTTTTGGGAAGGCCTCTTCGGCCTAGCACTGTCTTACACTGAAGAAGAAGAAGAGATTATATTTATACCCTGCCTTTCACTACCCAAGGGAGTCTCAGAGCGGCTTACAAACTCCTTTGCCTTCCCCTCCCCACAACAGACGCCCTGGGAGATAGGTGGGGCTGAGAGAGCTCTGAGACAACTGTCCTTGAGGGAACAGCTGGTACAGAGCTATGGCTTGCCCAAGGTCATCCAGCAGCTGCAAGTGGAGGAGTGGGGAATCAAACCTGGTTCTCCCAGATTAGAGTCCGCGCACTTAACCACTACACCAAACTGAGTCAGACCATTGGTCCAGCAAGGTCAGTACCGTCTGATCTGACTGGCAGAAATTTCTCCAGCATCTTAAGATCTGAGTCGAGTCACACCAAGAAGAAGAGGAGGAGGCTGGATTCATACCCCGCCCTTCACTACCGGAAGGAGTCTCAGAGCGGCTTGCAATCTCCTTTCCCTTCCCCTCCTCACAACAGACACCCTTCTAGTCTGCAGTTCGGCGTCTTAACCTCTAAGCCACCGCAGCAAAGTTTCCTGAATCTAACCCAGCCAGGTCTGACCAGTGGCATCTGCCTACAGTCACAGAGCTGTATTTTCTAGGGACCCCTTGAAGTGAGCAGATGACAGTTCGGCTAACTATAAACCTTTTTGCACTATCGTGGCTTAATAAGATGCCACGGAAATAGTAATCGGGAGACCCTGCCACCTCCTCCACCCAGAGGTTTGCTTTCCGTTTGCTTCGTCTTGGTGGTGTCGCCACGGAACACGAAGCCATCTAATAAGGGTTAATGAAATATTTACTGGCTTTTAAGGAGTAATTGAGATGGTGAAATGCAGAGTTTAAACGCGGGAGCCAATGAAAAGGCCTGAAGTGAATTTTTCATTTCTGTGAACTCGTCTGGATAATTGGTTCCCCCTTTTTTGACAATCGTATATAAAAGCGCCGGGGTAGGTTTAAGAGAACACTCCATCTGTAGCAGGTTCTTTTTTTGAAAAGAAGGTGTGTAAGATGCCAACTCTTCAAGCATCGTGTCCTAAATAGTTTCCCCAGATGAATTCTGCACATAAGAACATAAGAGAAGCCAACGTTGGATCAGGCCAGTGGCCCATCCAGTCCAACACTCTGTGTCACACAGTGGCCAGAAACATCAGGAGGTCTAACAGTGGGGCCAGGACACTGGAAGAAACACAGGAGAGAAAAGTAAAATGGACAGGGTGGGTTCGGCCACTGTGGTTTGGCCAAAAAGCTGTGTCCTCTATCACTGGAAGAGATGGGATTGAAGGCCAGAAACTTACTGGCTTCTATTTCTCATTCTTATTCAATTAAAATATATATTGATTGTGTTTTTACTTCTTAAAAATGCTGTAACGTACTCTGAGGGTGTCAGCTGTAAAGGGGGCTAGAAATCCAGTTGCAACTTTTTAAAAAAATAATGCAAGCTTAAAAACATGTTTGGTGTAGTGGTTAAGTGCGCAGACTCTAATGTGGGCAAACTGGGTTTGATTCCCCACTCCTCCACCTGCACCTGCTGGATGACCATAGGCAAGCCATAGTTCTGTCAGAGCTGTTCTCTCCAGAGCAGTCCTTGAAAGAGCTCTCTCAGCCCCACCTACCTCACAGGGTGTATGTTGTGGGGAGGGGAAGGGAAAGGAGTTTGTAAGCCGCTCTGAGACTCCTTTGGGTAGTGAAGGGCGGGGTATAAATCCAATCTCTTCTCTTATTCTTCTTTAAAGTAGCTCCAAGCTATGGCTGCTAGAACCAGGGCAAACAGCCCACTGGAGGAACTGTAGGCAGGGTCTGATAGCAGACAGGAGCCATCTGGGTAGCATTACCTGCCCTAGGACACCTGATCCAATGAGCCAGTCAACTGCGGAGCTTCAACAGGCTCTATAAAGTTTAAAGCCTGCCTCTCTAGGCTGGTCAGCATCTCTGGGACTTCTGGCTGGCCACCTTGTTAACACACTTTCATTACAGGCATGTGCTTGCTGGTTGCCTGAGCCATCCTACTGCCCTTTGTTCAGGACCACGGACAGGGGAAAAGAATAACTCCAGAAGTCTCACTCCAGAGAGCCAGTTTGGTGTAATGGTTAGGACTCTAATCTGGAGAACCGGGTTTGGTTCCCCACTTCTCCACATGCTGGTGTGACCTTTGGTCAGTCACAAGATCTCTCAGAGCTGTTCTCTGCAGAGCAGTCCTCGAAAGAGCATTCTCAGCCCCACCTACCTCACAGGGTGTCTGTTGTGGGGAGGGGAAGGGAAAGGGATTGTAAACCACTCTGAGACTCCTTTGGGTAGTGAAGGGTGGGGTATAAATCCAACCCAATCTATTCCTCCTCCTCTTAGAGAAAGAGGTACTTTCCTCCTTTTCTCACAATTCAAGAACTCCTTGTGGGCACTCAATGAAATTGCTGAGCAGTCGGGTTAGAACAGATAAATAGAAGGACTTCTTCACCCAAAGAGTGATTAACACGTGGAATTCACTGCCACAGGAGGTGGTGGTGGCTACAAGCATGGACAGCTTCAAGAGCGAGTTAGATAAATATATGGAGTGGAGGTCCATCAGTAGCTATTAGCCACAAGGGTCTCGGGCAAGTGATGCTCTGTATTCTTGGTGCTTGGGGGTGGGTGGGCAGAGCAACAGTGGGAGGGCTTCTAGTGTCCTGGCTGCACTGGTGAACCTCCTGATGGCCCCTGGTATTTTTGGCCACTGTGCCAAAGAGTGTTGGACTGAATGGGCCATTGGCCTGATCCAACATTGGCTTCTCTTATGTTCTTGCTCTTCCTTCTTCTCCGCTTCCAGTGGAGGGGGCAAGTTAGGATTGCCAGGTTCCCCCCCCCCCCACAGCAGATCCAGGTTGGGAAACTTCTGGAGATTTGGGGGTGGAGCCTGGGGAGGACAGGGAACTCAGTGGGCTACAATGCCGAGAGCCCATCCTCCAAAGCATCCATGTTCTCCAGGGGAACTGATCTCTGTAGCCTGGAACACCTTCCCTATGAAGAAAGGTTAAAGAGGTCAGGGCTCTTTAGCTTGGAGAAATGACAACTGAGGGGTGATGAGCGAGGTCTGCAAAATTATGTGTGGGATAGAGAAGGCAGAGAAGGAAGTACTTTTCTCCCTTTCTCACAATAGAAGAACTCGTGGGCACTCAATGAAATGAATGAGCACTAGATAAAAGGGGGTACTTCTTCTCTTAAAGAGTCATTAACACATGGAATTCACTGCTGTAGGAAGTGGTGGCAGCTACAAACACAGCTTCAAGAGGGGACTGGATGAACATCTGGAGCAGAGATTCATCTGTGGCTATTAGCCTCAAGGCATAGATGGAACACTCTGTCTGGGGCAGCGATGCCCTGTCTTCTTGGTGCTTGGGGGGCAACAGCAGGAGGGCTGCTGGAGTTCTGGCCCCACTAGTGGACCTCCTGATGGTGTCTGGGATTTGGCCACTGTGTGACACAGAATGTTGTACTAGATGGGCCACTGGCCTGATCCAACATGGCTTCTCTTCTGTTCTTATGTCTGGGCCATTGATGTTCTGTATTCTTGGTGCTTGGAGGCAACACTGGGTGGGCTTCTAGTGTCCTGGCCCCACTGGTGGACCTCCTGATGGCTTCTGGGTTTTGGCCACTGTGTGACACAGAGTGTTGGACTGGATGGGCTGTTGTCCTGATCCAACAGGGCTTCTCTTCTGTTCTTATGTTTGGGGCAGTGATGCTCTGTATTCTTGGTGTTTGAGGGGTGACAGTGGGAGGGCGTCTGAAGTTCTGACCCCACTGGTGGACATCCTGATGGCCCCTGGGTTTGGGCCACCATGTGACACAGAGTGTTGGACTAGATGGACCATTGGCCTGCTCCAACATGACTTCTCTTATATCCTTATGAGATGAGCTGTAAGTCTGGGCCATTCCCCAGGTCTCACCTGGAGGCTGGCATCCCTAGGGTAAGTAGTTGGGGCCTATCTGTAGCTGTGGCTGGGGAGGAGGAAAAGGGCAGGCTCTCCTTGTGAGTAAAGGCAAGAATTGAGTGTGGGTGGGGCACAGCAGAGAGAGGGATTTAGCAAAAATGCTGGGTGCAGTGCTCCCTCTGAGCTGTGGAGTCTTGTTTAGAGCAAAAATCCTACTTTGTGAGCTACTGGCATTGAAGCTGTGAGCAAGCGATCTGGCTGTTGCATAAATGAGTTTGCTCTGGAGCCCTCCTTCCCGAGCTAAGACAAAAGGGCATGAGCTGGAGGCTAAAAAACGGTGAGCTGGCTCACACTAACTCAGCTTAGAGGGAACACTGGCTGGGTGAGGGTTTTTTTGGGTGGTGGTGGCAGGGGAAGTACAGAAAGCACCACAGGAGATGCAGAGAGAGAACCCTCCCTGTGGCCTAGTTCTCCAGTAAAAGAGCCTACGACTTAAGGTGACCGTCTGCAAACGATGGCTCTCTGTGCCTTGCAAAAGGTGGAGGTGACAGCGGGGGGCGGGGGGGAGGCCTCTAATGAAAGCAGTGAGCATTCTCAGTGATGGCCCCAGGTTTTTCTGCCCACTAGGTGAGGATATGTTCTGGCGTCTCCCCATGCGGGGTGGGACGGGACGGGGAGGGCGCTGGAGCCGCAGTGGGCGGGCTGAGGGGGCGAGCTGCAAATGCACGTGGAGGGCAGGATCACTTGAGGGAAGGGGGAGGGGGCCTGTGCCAGGCTACAGAAGGAGCTCCAAAGAGACCAGGGGGTGGCTGCGGCTGAGGGCGAGTGGCACTTTCCCGTCATCCCGGGCTGTCCCCCCCCCCCGCCGCCTTCTCTTTCTGTGTGGGGGGCTGCAAAGAGGGGAGTCCCTTGCTGGGGACGGAGCAAGAAGCCGGCAAGGGAGGTTTCCTGTGCGGGGCAAGGAGGGGACGAGGCCAGCCAGAATGGCACCCTCGTCGAGCCGTCGTCTTAGGCAACGGTCTAAAATTTAACAACAACGGGCCGGCCCTGAGCATTCCTTTCTGTAGATGTGGCGCTAGGCTCAGGAACTCTGGTCAAGGTGAACGTTCCCATTGAACACCAGAGTAACCCACTTCAGGCTTCACTGAAGTTTTGTGCGGCATGAAAGGGAGGGAGAATTGAGAAGCGAGATTGTCGCCCCCCCCCCTCCAGCACTGAGTTTCATACTAGGACACAGTGACCCCTTCCAAGGTTGGACAGGAAACTGGGAAGACCACAACACTCTCCTGTGCCTGCTGGAAGGGTTTATCCTTCCGCCTCCCCCCAGGCAATTCCAGGAAAGAGTTCCACCATGTCCTGGGAATTCCCCCCACCCCCCCCAGTAGGTTTATCAATCTCTCTCTGACAGGCCACCTTTTTAAAGCAAACCCCCACCCCCCACAATAAGGACTAAAAACGTCATCTTCTTTTCTTTTTCCAAAAATAACTTACAAAGAAATCTTTGCCAAATGCCTCTGGAAACTGAATGGTGCACTAAGGACTAGAAACGTCATCTTCTTTTATTTTTCCAGAAAGAAAAAAAAAATAAAACTTTGCCAAATGCTCCTGGAAACTGAATGGTACACTAAATACTATCGTGCTTGAGCACGCAAAAATCTCCTAAATGGAGATCTTGGCGTAGATAAATAGGCTATTGATTTGACCCGATTGTCAGATCTCATTTAAGAACAGTGGGCTCCTCAAAAGAAAACAACTCCCTCCCCTTCAAAACCCAGTCCCTGTGGAATGGGAAGCAGATAGACCCTGAACTGATGTTTTGGCAGGAGAAACATGCCAATGATCAATATCCAAAAAGGTTATTCGTGTGCAAAAGGTGAAAGAAACATTAAAGTTTGTGCTTAGAACTACTGCCAAAGGGAAAGCGCTGGCCAGCCAGCCAGCCAGCCAGCCAGTCAGCAGCAGAGGGAGCTAACGAAATGGGTGAGATGCCGGGAAGCCGAATGAAGCCTTTGAAACACTAGCTAAAATTTTTAAAAGAAGACCGAGCATATAGGGGAGAGAGAGAGAGGGAGCTCTCAGCAGCCAAAGCCTTCCCCCCATAGGAGCAGCTTCATTAGGCCGGGGCATAAAATCCATGTAATAAATAGAGAGAAACGTAGCAAAGTGCACGAACGTATTTATCTTTTTTTAAAAAAAATGTCCAATCTCTCTAGCAGCCTGGAAGATGCAGTGAAACAGCGAAGCAGAGATAGCAAGATGAGGCGAGAGGAGGCGGATGATCCACAACCCGAGGGGAAGAGGCTGAAACTGGGGGACGGAGCCGGGGACGTGGGGGAGGAAGGGAGCGGAGAAGAAGGAGGACAAAACAAGTGGACGGTCTGTTCGGGCACTGAGGAATCAGGGACCCAGACTGATGGAGAAGGCCAAACTGTGAGTAGCCGAGTGATGTCTCTCTTTTTTGGGAGGGGAATGATTTTCCTTTCTGAAGTTTGATAAGGTGGTGTGCGAATGGTTTGGGGGCCGACCTGCCTCAACAGAGAGGGTGGCGAAATTTCGGTTGCTTGGTTGCTCCTCGGCAGAGAGGGTGGCGGAATTTCAGTTGCTTGCTTGCCCCTCAATAGAGAGGGTGGTGAAATTTCGGTTGTTTGCTTGCCCCTCGGCAGAGAGGGTAGTGAAATTTTGGTTGCTTGCTTGCTCCTTGGTGAGAAGAGTTTGCGTCGCCTGCAACTCTTCGCAACGTGTGCGTGTTGGAAAGAAACACTCTGACTTGCATGGGCGAGTGTCCCCCCCCCCCCCCACTGGCTCTTCACTGCCTTCCACTCTTTTGCAACAGAGAGGGAAGGTCCCTTTTGGTTTTGGGGGGGATGGCTGGTGTCTCTAGGCCCTGGGCTTGTTGGTAAAGACTAGGGGATCTTGTATACAGTACAAAAGGGTTTGGTGGGGTGTGTTAGTGAGCAAAATGTTTTCCCGTGGTTTGAAAATGGGGATTTTCCAACATTAGGGGATGGTGGCAGGGAGCCAATGTTTTATTATTCTCGACTCCTGTAAGTTTCTGATCGCAGTCACGTTGCTCCGGTGCTTGGTGGCAGGTGCCGAAGCCGTAGTTGAAAGTCTCTCTTTAAAATCAGAAAACAGATGGGCTGCAATTTCAACTCCCTTCATCTTTCCCTTCTGTAACTCAGCCAAGCGAGCTTGTACCTCGTTCTCTCTCTCTCTCTCCACTTTGTGTGTAGGTGTGTTAGCTCAGTGGTTGCCCTGAACAGGGAGCCGGAGTTACCTGAGTTGTCTCCCTAGCAGATGGGAAGTTTTCCGAGTGCCTCACAGGAAATGCAGAGTTGTTGGTTGTGTGTTTTTCCCTCCACCACCACTGCTTTCCCTGAATTAAGATCTGGCTCCCGTGCCAGATAAGGAATTGATGACTGATGCCTCCATGAGAGGGGATTTGCAGACCTGCTAATTTGAAAGGCAGAGAGTGGGGTGTTTTTTTCCATTCTTGATTCATCCCGCTGGCGGATTATTTCTCTGAATGCTGCCGTTTGCGCGGCTGACAGCGTGCAATTAGTATTTAACTCGTCGCCATCCATGTACAACACTGAGGAGCGAGCCTGACAGTCTCTCTCTCCTTATCCCTCTCGCTTGCTGTGCCTCTGGCACCGTTGCGTGCTGCTTAGCACTTTGGAGAACCCTGTGCCTGTCAGGGGCCCATTTCTCGGTGGCGGCTTGCTCCAGGATCCAAGCGAGATGATCGCACCTGTCAAACGATGCACACTTTACTATGGTTTGTTTGGCAGGTCACGGAACGGGAGAAGTTCGGTTTGTGGGTAGGGCTTCAGGAAGACACTCTGAGTCACAGCCCCCGTTTACGCAGAAGCACAGCCTTGTACAGGACGGAGGATCAATCAGTTATGGTGGGTCTATAAGAGTGGCTTGTTTGCAGATATACAGGCTGAGCAGGCTCCTAGAAAGGCACTGGTAGGATGTAAAGCAAAGCAGCACAAGGTACAGGTTGAGCAGGCTCCTAGAAAAGCAGTGCCAGGCTTTAAAACAGCACAACGAACAGGTTGAGCAGGCTCCTGGAAAGACAGTGCCAGGCTTTAGAGTAGCACAACATACAGGCTGAGCAGGCTCCTGGAAAGACAGTGCCAGGCTTTAAAACAGAAGAACATACAGGTTGAGCAGGCTCCTAGAAGGACAGTGCCAGGCTTTAAAGTAGGACAATGTACAGGTTGAGCAGGCTCCTAGAAAGACGGTACCGGGCTCAAAGCAGGATTCCAGGTTGAGCACGATTCCAGAAAGACAGTGCCAGCCTTTAAAACAACACAACATACAGGTTGAGGCAGCGGTTATCCAACCCAATCTGGCCTCCCCCTTCCTCCCGATGGGTCGCACTCGTGTGCTTGCTGAGGTATAATTTATTTTAAAGTCTTTATTGCAGTAGTTATTTTATTGCACTTATTGTAGGTATTCAGTTATCTTGTTTTTATTACTGTTAATCCACACTCAGCAGATGATCTCAGGTGAACCCGCCCGGTGCCTGACTCATGGGGAGAGCGGGATAGAAAAGGAAGGAAATAGATAAATATATATCTCGGAGGGGACCTTGCTCATCGGTGGCACTAATATTGTCACGGACAGTGGTGTGAACCTGAGCCCACTGTGTTGGATGAGTTGCCGTCTCTCCTTGCTGGTGAAAATCTTCTGGTAGGCTTCAGGAAGGATTTCCACACTGACAAAAGTGGAAATGGCAGCAGGGCAATCAGTGTCCCAGGGCCGTGGAATACATTTCCCTGAACATCCTGGCAGAAACTTGCCTGTTTTCCCAGAAGATTCTATGGGTTTCATGGGAGGATGGCAGAAATTATTTTGTTGACCATTGGTGGTTGTGTTTGGGCTTTACTCAATTTGTACTTTGGTGTCCAACATCTCTATTATGGTTCTGTCTCATAAGATGCTGTGAGCATTTGTAGACGTGGTTTCGAAATTAATAAAACGTCGAACAGGAACTGGGTGTCCTGGAATATAGGTGGAGTAAGGCAACAGAGCTAGGCCACAGAGCAAGGCAATGGAGCTAGATCACAGTCAAGAGTCCAGTCCGGGAGTGGTGGTGTCAAATACCAGTTTAGAGTTCATGGGTTGTTCAGGAAAGCAAAGTCAAGGCAGTCCAAGGCTGCTGATCAACAAGGTTCAGGCAGGTCCAAAAAGCAGAGTTGAGACTCGGTTTGAAGCTCACAGGAGGCAGGCAGAGCCCGGAGTTGTGGTTGCAAAGTTCACAGGGTTGTGACGAGTTGCTTCCACAATTTGCAGTTCTCCAGGTCTGATTTATATAGCCCTTCCTTAACAAGCCTGATTTATAGCCATCTGCTCAGAGGTGCTCCTGCACATACTCAGGACTGCTATCCTTAAGCAGCTGGTGCTGAGCCAAGAGGCGAGGACTCCGACTGCGTGTCCTTAAGTCTTGGCGGAGCTTTTCCCTTCGCTGTTCAATTAATGAGGGGGAGCCTGGTGACCTACTTCCCTGCAGCTGTGCTTTGTGGGCTGTGGGTGGGTGGGTTAAGATCAGTGGCCAGCAATGAATCTTGAGGCTCCTGTTTCTCTAATTTGCTAAGTTCAGCTGGTTCAGAGCTAGCCGCATGTGGCTCCTTGACGCCTGAGATGTCTTCAGCCACACTGGATTCAGACTGGTCAAGCTGGCCCACGACACTGTGCTACAGTCTAGACCGGGGGCAGCCAAACTGTGGCTCAGGAGCCACATGCGGCTCTTTCACACATATTATGTGGCTCCCGGCAGGGTGGCTGGGGAAGCCAAATATCATTAGCAAACAAATATCACTGGACAAATAAATATCATTATCAATATCTGCTTTCACCCCTTCTGTTATTATTTTTGACAGTCTCATTTAATGTTAATAAAGAGCAAATCTGCATATTTTCCAATAAAAACAAGTAATATTTGTTCATCTCTTGCGGCTCCCAAACATCTGATGTTTATTCTAGGTGGCTGTTATGTTAAGAAAGTTTGGCCACCCCTGGTCTAGACAAAGAAGATGGAGAGCTTCCTTCCTCTGGCTTTGAGAACTCTTCTGAAAAGGGAGCTGTACATATCTGGAGTTCCTTTTATTTATCAACCCAGTCTCTCTTCTCCTTTACCCGCTCATTAACCAGAACAATTTTTCTTCTTGGTTGTTGTGTCCCATCCTCTCCACCACCCTACAAGCTCCAAACGTGCAGCCAAAATATTTCTGATTAAGAATGATTGAATGACATGTTCCCGCGTGAAAAGCCGGTTTCCGTAGGCCAAGCCACCGGATGGGTAGGCCTTGGAATGCTTTCCCTAGGACGCTCAGGCATGGGTTTTGAGACTAACCTGGGAGAGAACTGATTGACTGGGAGAGACTTTGATAACCCCTCACTTTGCGCCCTTGACACCTGAATGGATATAGCTGGCATTGTTAAAATGGTGCCTTTGTCGGAATTTGGAGACTGTAACAGGACACAAGGGAAGAAAACCGGCAGTAAGGGATGCTGAGCCTGCCATTAGCTCCGTCTTTTCTGAATCCGGCTTCAGGTAGCGCACCTGCCCCCTGTCCCCTGCGAACGGGTGATTACAGACGCCTCCATATGGTAAGGAGTCAGAAGGGAGAGGCAGGGTTAGAACGGCCTTCCGTTCAATGGTCTGTCTCTCGTTCCTTTTTTTTAAAAAAGCGGGATCTTTCTTAACTAGTTTAATGGCCTTTGGAAAATCCGGGCGATCAATTTTACGATGTAGAAACGTCCCCTATAATAGTCCATAATGATTTCTGTTGTTGAAGAAGAAGGTTTTTAAAAACAACAACAAAACTTTATAGTCCTTATTGGATGGGCTGTAAAAAAATAACCCGCAGTAATATACATTTTTTTTTAAAAAAAAATCTGTTTGTTTCATTTTGCTTTCTGTGACTCAGCGGCTGTTCTTGGGAACAGAAGAAAGCTACTCACCCTGGCAGGCGTCTGCTCCTTAAGCCAGGATTTCTCTAGATTTTGTGCAAGCAAAATGGCAAGTCAAGAGCTCAGTACCATCCTACCCTCTGCTGCTGGACCTGTTCAGAGCCAGTTTGGCGTAGTGGCTAAAGTGCGGACTCTAATCTGGGAGAACCAGGTTTGATTCCCCATGCCTCCACATGCAGCTGCTGGTGTGACCTTGGGACAGTCACAAGTTCTCTCAGAGCTGTTCTCTCAAGGGCAGTCCTCGAGAGAGCTCTCTCAGCCCCACCTACCTCAGAGGGTGTCTGTTGTGGGGAGGGGAAGGGGAAGGAGGTTGTAAGCTCCTGAGACTCTTTTGGGTAGTGAAGGGCAGGGTATAAATCCAGTCTCCTCCTCCTTTATGTAAGAATCTCCATAGGGGATAACCAAGCTCCTCTCCCACTCTGCACCTTGCCATTACAGGAAATGGTAGGCCTGTGGACCCACCCCATATCCAGATCTTCTCTCTGATTGGTCAAAGAATGTGACCTCAGGGCAAGCACACGTCCACCAGGGGGCTCCAGTGCACCCCTGGTTACTACATCCTATGCTGTGGGAATCCTACCCTCAATGCATGTTGCATTAGCAGTAGAACCAGATAGATTACAGTAATGTGCTCTTCACGGGGCGGCCCTTGAAGAAAACTCAGAAGCTTCAGCTAGTACAGAAGGGAGTTGCCCGTTTGACGACTGCAGACACATGCTAGGTTCACATCCCGTGACTGTTAATTTGGCGTAGTGGTTAAGAGTGGCATACTCTGATCTGGAGAACTGGGTTTGATTCCCCACTCCTCCACATGAAGACTGACCTTGGGTCAGTCACCAGTTCTCTCAGATCTGTTCTCTCCAGAGCAGTCCTCGAAAGAGCTCTCTCAGCCCCACCCACCTCACGGGTTGTCTGTTGTGGGGTGAGGAAAGGAAAGGAGACTGTAAGCTGCTCTGAGGCTCCAAGTGGAGGGTGGAGTGTAAATCCAATTTTTTCTTCTTCTTTTTCCTCCTCCTCTAAAGACCTTTACTCTCCAGTCTCTTGAGAGTCCTCTTCTGTCTCTATGATCCTATGCACCAACACCATTTGGACCACCAGTTTCTTCTCAAAGTTTCTGGGCTCCTAGGGGCATGTACAACTGTGGCCCACATGAGGTCCTTCTTGATTGTCATTCCGGCTCTCTGGAACGGCTTTCCCAGAAGAGGTTTTTGATTGAGAGAACCCTTTTAGGTGAAGGCTTGGCTTCTGCGACAGGTTTTTTTTTTTTCAAGGGCTCCTCGGGGCTCGCAGTTGCGTTGCTGCATTTTCAAAAGGCGAGCTTGTTGTGTGAGCCAAACGTCAGCCTGTTGTAAGCTGCCCTGACCTATGTGGGAGGGGTGGGTTTGATATCTTTGAGTGAATAAATGGAGCCCAGTGTTGCATTAGTACTGTAAGAGCTGGGTGGAACAAAGTCATTGGGCATGTGCTGCTAAAAGGAAACATTGGCTGGTTGGAAACTAGAATGCTGGGGTGTATCTAAGGCGGTTGAGAAGAGTGGAGGGGGAATGAAATTACTGGACTCAGGTCACCTTTGGAGCTTGCACAACTGGGAAAATGTGATTTGCTGTCGTATGAATCTTGAAGTGGAGGTGGGCTGGTGTGGGACCTAGGGTTGCCAAGTCCCTCCTGGCCACCCACAGGGGATGGGGGAGTGCCAGATCCAGGTTGGGAAACTCCTGGAGATCAGCGGATGAGGCCTGGGGAGGACAGGGACCTCAGTGGGGGACACTGCCCTAGAGTCCCACCCTCCAAAGCATCCGTTTTCTCCAGGGGAACTGATCTCTGTAGCCTGGAGCTGAGCTGTCATTCTCCAGGTGCCACCTGGAGGCTGGCAACCCTAATTCAGGCCCCTGAGGAAATCTGTGTCTAAGGGGGAGACACGATGGCGCTTGGCAGCCCTGGCACTGTGTATGTTGAATGCTGTCAGGTTGCTTCTGACTTAGAATCCTAGAATCAGACAGAGTTGGAAGGGGCCCTACAGGCCATCTAGTCCAGCCCCCCCCCCCCCGCTCAATGCCTAGAGCACCCCAGACAAGGGTTTGTCCAGGTTTTTCCCCCTAATATCCAGCTGACACCTTCCCACCCTTGATTGAAACCCATTCTTGCGAGCCCTCTCCTCTGCTGCCAACAGGAACAGCTCCCTGCCCTCCTCCAAGCGATACAGCCCTTCAGATCCTTCAAGAGAGCCATCCTGTCCGTCCCCCCCCCCCCAACCTCCTCTTCTCCAGACTGAACCTTCCCAAGTCCCTCAGCCTTTCCTCCTCCTGGGGCTTCTTGGTCCCCAGACCCCTGATCATCCCCGTCGCTCTCCTCTGCACCCTCTCCATTCTGTCCACGTCCTTTTTGAAGTGAGGCCTCTAGAACTGCACACCATACAATACTTATGATAACTGGAAGTCATGGCAACCTCTGGTGACTGACCCCTACTGGGGGCCTGGAGGATATTCAGAGAGGTGGCTGAGTAAAGCCTGCCCCCACATCCCACCTCTGATATTCCAAGGAGGTCTCCCATCCAAGTACTTGCTAAAGTTGACCCTGCTTAGCTTCCAAGATCTGATACGATCAGACTTGCTTGGCCTATCCAGGCCTTGGCTGCGTACCTCCCTACCTTTTTGTACACAGTTCAATTGCACGCTCTTATTAATGACCTCCAAACACCCCCTCATTCACAGCCTCTCTCAGGGCTTGCAGGCTGGTGGTATCTGGTCCCAGCTGCTTTATTTCCACCGATCTGGCGTGTAACATCCAGTTCCCATCCATCTCTTGACAGTGCTGGGTCTTATTTATTAAGCTTTTCATCCCGCTCTGTCCCACGGGATTGGAGTCGCTTACCACAGTGTTTCCAAATGCATCGCTATCCCCAGAGGTCTTGCTATCTGAACGGTTTGTGGGATGAAAGAGTGCACTGGGCTAGATGAAGTCCAAAGTTCCGTCTGAAGCATGGTTGGTATGGGGTCCCTGGAGCCCTGCCAGCTGAACGGAGGATGGATAGATCTTGACCCCAGGTCCTGAGTTGTGGGAAACAGAGCATCGGAGGGGCCTGAAGCAGGCTGGAGGGCCACAGGTGGCTGTTTCAAGAGCCGGTTTGATGTAGTGCTAAAACCCCCCACAACCCACTGATTAAATGTAATGCATACTGGGTGCAGTGTAGTGCGGACTCTCATCCGGGAGAACCAGGTTTGAGTCCCCCACTCTTCTACGTGCAGCTGCTGGTGTGACCGTGGGTCAGTTGCAAGTTCTCTCAGAGCTGTTCTCTCAAGGGCAGTCCTCAAGAGAGCTCTCTCGGCCCCACCTACCTCACGGGGGGGTCTGTTGTGGGGAGGGGAAGGGAAAGGAGATTGTAAGCCGCTCTGAGAAAGGAGATTGTAAACTGCTTGGGTAGTGAAGGGCGGGGTATAAATCCAGTCTCCTTCTCCTTTTCTTCCTCACCTTCCCTTTCCCTGTCCTCCTCTCCTTCTCCCTCTGGAAGTTTACGTCGGGGTTGTGCAAGGGTTGATCCAGGGGCATAGTTGACTGCAGACCAGGATTGTGGTTGAGAAGAGCATCCAAGCCGCAGGCAGAAGGGCAGGCAGGCAGGGCAGTTAGGAGACCGGGGGAAGGAAACCGAGAGGGTTTGGGGGATACCAAGCAGAGTTCAACAACAACAACAACAACAACAAATACCTTTTATTGGCATAAAATATTAAAAGCAATTCCCATTAAGATAAAACGATACCAAGCAGAGACTCATCCGTTTACTACACATATAACCCTTGAGTCCAATAGGCCAGTGAAGAAAGCTGACGGGGAGGAAGTCGATTCGTTTGAAATATGGCATCGGAGGGGAGTTTAATGGGTTCCGTGGGCTGCCAAAGAGACAAATCGGCGCGTTGTAGATCAAATCGAGCCTGAACTCTCCCCAGAAGCTAAAATGACTAAACTGAGGCTATTGTGCTTTGGTCACATTAGGAGAAGACAAGAGTCACCGGGAAAGACGCCCTGACTTGGATAGCCCAGGCAAGCCTGATGTCGTCAGATCTTGGAAGCTAAGCAGGGCTGACCCTGGCAAGTACTTGGATGGGAGACCTCCAAGGAATACCAGCAGTTGGGAGGCGGGGGCAGGCAATATCAAGCCACCTCTCTGTCCATCCTCCATGCCCCAATAGGACCCTCCAGAGGTCACCATGACTACCAGGCAGGGGTGCATGCACACACACACACACACACACACGAACACACAAATGTAAAAAATACCCCCCCAAAGAGTCACTGGAAAAGACAGTAGTGTTAGGGAAAGTGGAAGGCAGCAGGGAAAGTGGAAGACGACCCAACATGAAATGGATGGACTCAAATCAAGGAAGCCACAAAGGCCCTCCGTTTTCAAGATCTGAGCAAAGCTGTTGATGATAGGATGCTTTGGAGGTCTATAATTCATTGGCAAAGACAATAATGCTAGGAAAAGACAATGATGCTAGGAAAAGTGGAAGGCAGCAGGGAAAGAGGAAGACCCAAGAGGTGACCGATTGACTCAAATCAAGGAAGCCACGGCCCTTGCTGAGCAAGCCTTCTAACAAAGCAAGGCTTCTAACGAGCAAGACCCGAGCAAGGCTGCTAACAAAATGACATTGTGGACACACACACACACACACACACACACACACACACACACACACACACTCCAACTCCAACAGGCAAGCATGTGCATCCTTATAAAAGCTCCTGGGTCAAATCTGTTCAGTGGCCTCACCAATTAAAGGGCCTCTGTTTCTACTTCTGTTGATGGCTACAAGCCATCTTCACCCCTGCTGTTTGGGGCTCAGTCCTGTTTCTCACTATCAGCGGCTTCCAAGAAGAAGGATCAGGTATTCGGCTTCAAAAGAACTAGTTAAGTTGCCTTGCTTCCAAATAGTTCCAGAGGGTAGCCGTTGTCAGGTCTGCAGTAGGACACTTCGATCTGAGTCCAATAGCACCTCAGAGGCCAACAACAAGAAGAAGACTTGGGTTTTATACCCCACTTTTCTCTACCCAAAGGTGTCTCAGAGTGGCTTACAATCGCCTTTCCCTTCCCCTCCCCGCAACAGACACCCTGTGAGGTAGGTGGGGCTGAGAGAGCTCTTTTCAAGAACTGCCCTTGAGAGAACAGCTCTGAGAGAACTTATGACTGACCCAAGGTCATACCAGCAGCTGCATGTGGAGGAGTGGAAAATCGAACCCAGTTCTCCACATTAGAGTCTGCCGCTCTTAACCACTACAACACACTGGTTCTCAGGAACTTCGACTCTTGAAAGCTTATGTACCCTGAAACTCCTGCTGATCTCCAAGGGGTACTGGACTCAAATCTCACTCTCTTCCAAAAAGTGTTTTGTCATGACAGCTTGTGTGGCATAGTGGTTAAAGCACTGGGCTAGAATTTGGGACACCTCGGGCCAATCTGTCTCTCCTAGACACTCCTACCTCTCAGGGTTGTTGTGTGGATAATATGAGGGAAGGGAGACGAGTCCGGATCCCTGCTCGAAGGTCCATGGAGGAAAGGCACAATAAGGCACTGGAGCCGTCTGAGGTTTATGAAGCTGAGTGTTACTTGTAAACGTTCTAGGTTATGTTTGTGGAAGTTGGGAAGGGGGAGGGCCCCATTAGCAGGGCCAATTGATTTCCTGCCAGTTCAAGGTTTGTCTGTTCCAAGAACATTCTTCCCCCGTTTCTGGCCAAGTGTTAAAAATATCAAAGGAACGGGGCTTTTCTCCACTTCCCCCCGGGGGAAGCCGCTCCAAGGCTTAATCTTTCTTGCTGTCCTATTTTACATTCCTCGCTGTGTCATTTATTTAAAGTGCGAAGTGCCACTTGCCAAGTCAAGAGGCCTGGAAAATACTGAAGCTATGGTGTGTGTGTGTGTGTGTGTTGGGGGGGGGGTGTGTGGAGAGAGAGGAAAAAATCTATTCCGCCCTTCTTGTGCATGGAATGGGTTCACATTCCTAATTCCGTAGGGGGGTTTAAGAATATAAATGCTTTCAGGACCATGGACAGCAGGATTTTTATCAGGGGCCTGTTCTTCCATTCTGTCTACATAATGTGGCATTATGGACTCTGTTCTCTCTCTCTCTCTCTCTCTCTGTGATTTTATAGCTCTGTTATGATCATTCCACCTGCAATTAGAAAACAGCTACAAAATAAGCAAAATAGTGGTCAAGAACCTTGTGTATGTATGTAAAGTGCTATCGAGTCACAGCTGACTTCTGGCCATACCAGCAAGGAGCTTTTGAGGTGAGTGAGAAGCAGAGGTGGTTGGCCATCACCTTCCTCTGCAGAGCTTTCCTTGGAGGTCTCCCTTCCAAGTACCAACCCTGCTTCGCTTATAAGGCCACCCCAGCAAGGGGCTTTTGAGGCAAGTGAGCAGCAGAGGTGGTTGGCCATTGCCTTCCTCTGCAGAGCCTTCCTTGGAGGTCTCCCTTCCAAGTACCGACCCTGCTTCGCTTATAAGGCCACCCCAGCAAGGGGCTTTTGAGGCAAGTGAGCAGCAGAGGTGGTTGGCCATCACCTTCCTCTGCAGAGCCTTCCTTGGAGGTCTCCCTTCCAAGTATCGACCCTGCTTCGCTTATAAGGCCACCCCAGCAAGGGGCTTTTGAGGCAAGTGAGCAGCAGAGGTGGTTGGCCATTGCCTTCCTCTGCAGAGCCTTCCTTGGAGGTCTCCCTTCCAAGTACCGACCCTGCTTAGCTTATAAGGCAACCCCAGCAAGGGGCTTTTGAGGCAAGTGAGCAGCAGAGGTGGTTTGCCATCGCCTCCCTCTGCAGAGCCTTCCCTGGAGGTCTCCCTTCCAAGTACCGACCCTGCCTGGCTTATAAGTTAAGGTGACCTCAGCAAGGGGCTTTCAAGGCCAGGGAGAAGCAGAGGTGATTTGCCATCGCCTTCCTCTTCAGGGTCTTCCTTGGAGGCCTCCCTTCCAAGTACTGACCCTGCTTGGCTTATAACTTAAAGTGACCCCAGCAAGGGGCTTTTAAGGTGAGTGAGAAGCAGAGGTGGTTGGCCATCGCCTTCCTCTGCAGAGCCTTCCTTGGAGGTCTCCCTTCCAAGTACTGACCCTGCTTAGCTTATAACTTAAGGCCGCCCCAGCAAGGGGCTTTCAAGGCCAGGGAGAAGCAGGGGTGGTTTGCCATCGCCTTCCTCTGCAGAGCCTGTCTCGGTGGTCTCCCTTCCAAATACTGACCCTGTTTCACTTCCAAGATCTGATGATATCAGGCTGTACCTCGCCCCCTTCCCTCCCCCGAGGACCTTGCTTCCTGACAGAGCAGTTCTCTGTTTGTGTGGGAGCTTGCTGTGCGATGATGCCATCAAAACTGGCATTGGAGCAGGGTGGGTTTGCAGCAGCATGCGTATTCCTCTGCTCCCTTGGCCCTTTCTGATAGCGCAGGACACATCTGCAGCAAAGAAAAACGCAAAGAACTGTCTTCATGTGAGCACGAGTAAGATCACATAGCTGTTGTTCGCTGGCACAGTTGTATCCACGTTTCTGGATTTAGTGTTTTATCAGTGCTCACGAATGTATGTACTGGGAATGAATCATCCCTGATTGAACCATCCTGATTGAATCATCCCTGATTGAATCACCCTAGAGACTGGCTGAGCTTGGAGCACAAGAACAATAGCTGACCAGGACTCTGGAGTAAACAAATCAAGTAGTCATGTTTTGTAAATAGCCTGTCACGGGGAGTGGGCGTGTGTGGGGTGGAGTGTTTTGCATGCATATAAGCAGGGCTAGTGCTGTCTTGTTCTGGCTTAACTCACTTAATAAACTATGAGCTGATCGCTCTACGCGTCTGAATCCAGTATATTTCAGTGATAATGCCATGGAGAGAATGGATGCAAATGAACTGCAGGAGCTGAAAAACAAAATAAAGAGTTGGAAATAAAAAAGGAAAGCAGTGGCGGGCTCTTAATTTTTCAGTTCCATTTTGCAAATAACCCCAGGTGATTCCGAACTCCAGAGTACCGGAAGAAGCTTGGAGGAGGAGAAAGGCTGAAGTCTGCCATCTCCCATGCACTGACCACCCTAAGAGCCATGGGTGCCGGAGAATGAGCAACACCAGCTGTGTTGGGGGTCCCCTTCCTTGGTATCAGCCACACATACTTTGCAGGCTGTCCTCAATTCCCACTTGAGCGATTTGGATCATGACTGTGGCACGCATGGAGAAGGGACTTCATCATCTCCCCCTGACCTGTTTTACTGACCTGCAGTGGTCCAGAGGGTGCACATTTTGGACTGTTGGGGCAGAGCGGGCATTGACATAAGAACCTTAGACTGATAGTCCATCTGCTCCAGCCTCCTGTCTCACACAGTGGCCAGCCAGTTCCTCTGGAGAGCCAACCACAGGGCAGAGAGGCCGAGGCCTTCCCCTGAGAAGAACATCAGAAGAGCCCTGCTGGATCAGACCAGTGGTCCATCTAGTCTAGCATCCTGTCCCACACAATGGCCAACCCATTCCTCTGGAGGGTCAACAACAGGGCAGAGAGGCCGAAGCTGAGAGAGCTCTTTCGAGGACTGCTCATGAGAGAACAGGTCTGAGAGAACCTGTGACTGGCCCAAGGTTCCACCAGCAGCTGCATGTGGAGGAGTGGGGAATCAAACCTGGTTCTCCCAGATTAGAGTCCGCACACTTAACCACTAAACCAAACTGAGTTTCCTCAGTGGACCAAATAGCACCTTCCTGGCCCTTCTCAGGTCCGGAAAATGGGGTAGCTTCTTGTCCATGTACACTACATTAGCAATCTGAACTGGGCACTAGGCATGCAAGAATAAATGAGAACTCACAACTCAGATGTGACTGTTAATCTCAGGACACAGGTGAGGGACCCTAGACCAAGCTTATGGCCTCTATAATGCGTGAATCGGACACCGATCTTCCAAGTTGAAAACCTGGCTCTGAATCCTACCTCTTCAACACCGCTAGAGGATGGCACACCTATCCAGAGCCAGTTTGGTGTAGTGGTTAAGTGCGCGGACTCTAATCTGGAAGAACTGGGTTTGATTCCCCACTCCTCCACTTGCACCTGCTGGACGACCTTGGGCAAGCCGTAGCTCTGGACCAGCTGTTCTCTCAAGGACAGTTGTCTCAGAGCTCTCTCAGCCCCACCTATCTCACAGGGTGTCTGTTGTGGGGAGGGGAAGGGAAAGGAGTTTGTAAGCCACTCTGAAACTACAAGTGAGTGAAGGGCGAGGTATAAATCCAATCTCCTCCTCCTCCTCTTCTTGTTCTTCTATCCAACAGGGCTGCCGATCTTCCGCTGTGTCATTTAGCAGCCAACAACTTAGAGACCCTCTCCTGGAGAGAAAAGAAGAGAGATTTTATGGCCAGTTTCCTTTGTATCAATTTCCCAACATTTATGAAAATTGCACTCTTCAATAACCATTTTTTCCAGAAGCCGATCCGTTGAACTAGACAAAAGCCGGGACATTATGCAGATGGCTGCAAATCGGTTTCTGCCTCACTGCGGAAAAAAAAGAGAGAGAGAGGCTTTCTTTCGGCAAATGGACTGGGGGAGATGGAATAGAATTCTTTTTAATTCTTTTTCTTATTTTTTTTCGCGGGGCATGAATGCGCTCGGAGACAATTCTGTCGGTGTCCTCTTTTTTCAGGCTGGCGGAAGAAGACGGCGCTGTAGTTGAAAGGTTGCAATTACAGTATTGTTAGAAAGTGCTGAGCAAGACATTAACCGGTCACTTTGGTCGGATCCCCTCGTTTTTCATACAAATGCAAAGACTTCTCACACAGAGGGGAAAAATGAGCACGCTATTCAAATCCGCGTTGCATGTCCCTTCTAAAAGCTTTTCGGCAAAGTCCGCTGATGGCGCATATTAGATTGAGTAAGATGCTGCTGAAATCCAGCCTGATGGTGAAGGCATCATTAGGCCTTGACTGAAATCAGGCCAGGGCAATGTAGTCCCATTGCCAACCTCCAGGTGGTGGCTGGAGATTCCTGAAATTACAGCTGGTTTCCAGGTTACAGTTGACCTGCATTAAAAACGGTTGTCTTGGGAGGTGGACTCTATGGCGTTATCCCTCTCTGAGGTCCCTCTCCTCCCCAAATCTCTCTTTCCCCAGGCTCCCCCCCCCAAAATCTCCAGGCATTTCCCAACCCAGAGTTGGCAGCTCTACAGCATTGTGGTTCGAGTATTGGATTAAGACCTGAGTTCGAATCCCGACTCAATGAGGAGGTTTACTGGCTGCTCTTGTACCAGTTACCCTCTCTCAGCCTGTCCCATCTCACAGGGTAAATGTTGGGAATACAATAAGAGGGAGAGCTGGGCACTCTCTCCTGCGCTTCTCGGATGCGTGCTGTTACAGAAGTCTGAGCTAAATTCCTGTCCAGCAATTAAAGCTTTGCTGGGCAGCCCATTAGCCTAACCGACTTTATGACCTAGGTTTGCCATAAGTTGGAAGCAAGACGAAGAAGAGGTGGTTTTATCCCCCGCCCTTCACTACCCAAAGGAGTCTCAGAGCAGCTTACAATCTCCTTTCCCTTCCCCTCCCCACAACAGACACCCTGTGAGGTAAGTGGGGCTGAGAGAGCTCTGAGAGAATGGCTCTTGAGAGAAATTATGATGACTGACCCAAGATGAAAAGAGAAAAGCAGAAATTGGATTTGTACCCCCACCCTTCACTCAGAGTCTCAGAAAGGCTTACAAACTCCTTTCCCTTCCCTTCCCCACAACAGACAACCTATGAGGTAGGTGCGGCTGAGAGAGCTCTTTCGAGGATTGCCCTTGAGAGAACAGCTCTGAGAGAACTTGTGACTGACCCAAGGTCACACCAGCAGCTGCATGTGGAGGAGTGGGGAATCAAAGCCAGTTCTTATCTCCCAGATAAGAACATCAGAAGAGTCCTGCTGGATCGTGCAGTGGCCAACCAGTTCCTCTGGAGGGACAACAGCAGGGCATAGAGGCCGAGGCCTTCATAAGAACCTCAGAAGAGCCCTGGTGGACCAGACCAGTGGTCCATCTAGTCCAGCATCCTTTCTCAATCCATGGCCAGCCGGTTCCTCTGGAGAGCCCATCAACAGGCCTTCCTCTGATGTTGCCTCCTGGCTCTGGGATTTAGAGGATTAGTGCCTCTGAATGTGGAGGCTCCCCTTAGCCATAATGGCTAGTAGCCACCTATAGACCTCTCCTGCGTGAATCTATCTAATCCCCTCTTAAAGCTGTTTATTCCTGTGGCCATCTTGACATCCTCTGGCAGCAAATTCCTCTGCTCATGTCTCTCCTCAGCACTGTTCAATCTCATCCAGCCCTGATGTTTCTATTTTTAGATACTGGCTGGGCCAGGTAGGGCTTTTGCTCAGCAAGGCTTCTGATTGACCACTGGAGATTTGATTGACTGTGCAGATTTTGAACAATGTTGCTTTGGCGGCAGCTGCCACCACAGCACCAGGATCTTTACTGTGTAAGCAAAAGGTAAGCTGTGGCAGCCATTTTGCGGTAGCCATTTTGTGGTAGCACCCACCATGCTGTGACAGCGTCCCAAAGGCACCCGCGGGCTTTAGAAAAGGTGGAGGACCCCCCCCCCCCAATTCTGAGTTGTAAAAATTACAAAACAGATGCAGTAAAAACAATATAATCCATATAACTAATATGG
Organism: Lepidodactylus listeri; assembly: GCA_029233225.1. NCBI lineage: Eukaryota > Metazoa > Chordata > Lepidosauria > Squamata > Gekkonidae > Lepidodactylus > Lepidodactylus listeri. The sequence goes on from JARCFY010000022.1 coordinate 651,188, forward strand.
CGAAGAAGAAGACGACACTGGACTTATACTCCACCCTTCCCTACCTGAAGGAGTCTCAGAGCGGCTTAGAATCTCCTTTGCCTTCCCCTCCCCACCACAGACACCCTGTGAGGTAGGTGGGGCGGAGAGAGCTCTTTTGAGGACTGTCCTTGAGAGAACAGCTCTGAGAGAACGTGTGACTGACCCAAGGTCACACCGGCAGCTGTGCATGGAGGAATGGGGAATCAAACCCGGTTCTCCCAGATTGGAGTCTGCATTCCTAATCGCTACACCAAACTGTCTCTCAACCAGAACCCTCTTTCCTTTGAAAAAAATCTTCCTGGGCAATTTTGTTTTACACATTCTGTGGAATGTTTGGCCATGCCTGAAACCTTCTTGACCTCCTCTGGTAGGCCACATCACCGGCTGGGAGGTGTGACAGAGGTATGGGCCACCATCGATCTCTCTGTGGCGTGGTGAGGCGCTTCTTTCTCTGGTTCCCCCCCTTGTGACCTGCTGAATAAATTATCGCCTGTTTTTGCAATCATGCAAATGTGGAACGCGGGCCGCCGATTGCTGCTGAGTTACCTAAGGACAGCTAACTGGGAAGCGCTGGCTACCGAACTTTATCTTCACAAAACATGTGTTTTCCCACGAGGCTCGGTTAGGAAGTAGAGACGAATGAGAGCCTCTGTTCTGTCGGATTCCATCTTCTGCGTTTTCCCCAAAGGGTTCGGTTGTTCCTGCCTGTGGCAGTTAATATCTTGTCATCGGCAGAGGGGAAGAGAAGATGAGGTGTAGAAATCTCTTCCTTCCACCCTCGTAATTCAGGCTTCAGAAAATCAACTGTGCTTCCTTCTCTTTAATTAAGTCTTAAATCTACGGTCGATAGGACACAGATGGCTCCCTGGGTAGGTAGGTTGCTCCAAATGGGTCACTTCAGCTCTGATTCTCCCATTAATTACTCTCTGCATGGCAACCCCTTGGACTAGGGTTGCCAAATTCCAGGTGGTAGCTGGAGGTCTCGCTATATCACAACTAACCCTCCCTCCAAGCTGTGGGGATCAGTTGTAAAAGCGGGAGGTCTCCAGGCCCCACCTGGAGGCTGGCAACCCTACCTCTGAGACTGATTAAGTTTCATTCATGTTTCACCTCCCCAAGCTGTCGCTCCTCCACCTTTGGGAAGTTTAACTGTGCGCCTTTCAAGTGGCTGCCCGCAGCTGGCCGAGCGAAAGATCTCACCCTCTCCTGTCATTTCTCATTGACATCCGAAGCTTTAAGTGACCTTTATTAACTGACTCCCGTGATGAGGAATTGAGAATTATACACCCAAGCTGCACGCTGGCAATCAATAATCAATGACATTTATGTTAAAACCACTTCAAAGGCTAGGTTACCCTGCTGCAAGGGGATCTTTCTACGCCGAAGGGGACGCCACACCTGGACAAGCTGATGGTACCGAAGGACGTGAACTTAAGGGAAAGATTGTGGCTTATTTAAAGAGGGGTTTCAGGATTTTGTTGCTGGAGAAATCACTGGATGGCCAAGGAGAACACACAGGGGGGTATTTGTTTATTAATATTACTGGATTCTAAATAAATCTGGTTCTGTGGCCTGAACCTCTCCTCTCCGGCCACCTCCCTTGGTGAAGGACTTACAGGGGACAAACTCAATGGCTTAGAATCATAGAGTTGGAAGGGACCTCCAGGGTCATCTAGTCCAACACCCTGTGCAATGCTGGAGAGAAGAAGAAGGCAAAAACCCTCCAGGATCCCCGGCCAAACTGTCCTGGAGAAAAATGGTTTCCTGACCCCTACGTGGCGATCGGTTCCCTGGGCATGTAAGAAAGGGCCATGAGAACTAAACACTGAGGCAGCCCTTCCTGCCCTCCCTTCTTGTGGTCTGCCCAAGTTCACGGAATCTGCATTGCTGTCAGAGGGCCATCTAGCCTCTGCTGGAAAACCTCCAAAGAAGGAGAGCCCACCACCTCCCAAGGAAGCCTGTTCCACTGAGGAACCGCTCTAGCTGTCAGGAAGTTCTTAATGTTTAGCTGAAAACTCTTCTGATTTAATTCCAACCCGTTGGTTCTGGTCCGACCTTCTGTGGGCAACAGAAAACAACTCCGCCCCATCCTCTATATGGCAGCCCTTCAAGTGCTTGAAGATGGTTCTTGTATCACCTCTCAGTCGTCTCCTCTCCAGGCTAAACATACCCAGCTCCTTCAACCGTTCCTCATAGGACTTGGTCTCCAGATTTCACTTTGTCCTGGGCTTTCCCACTGCTGCTTCTGGTCAATTTCACACCATTTGTCCCACGGCTGCCTTTTGACCCACAGTTTCCCCCGTTTTGCTCCGGCTCAACTTTGATTTTGATTCCCCAGAAGTTTCCTGTTGCCTCGCAGAGAAAAAGTGGGAGGGGGAGGGATTAAGAGGGCAAAGACAGGGGAGTGGGAGGAGGGAGGACACAGGAAGCTGCAGGAAACCTCACCAAGGAAATCAAACTCCGGGAGCAGATTGAAAAAAGCCACGTGCCAAGAGCTCTAATGCGAAATCAGTTTAAACGGTCCGGGGCAAACTGCCCCGCTGGTAAATAGAGGTAAGTAGCCTGTGTGCAATTGGTCTAGGTGTTTCTGATCTGGGAGAACCGGGTGTGATCCCCCACTCCTCCACATGTAGCTGCTCGCGTGATCTTGGGTCAGTCACAAGTTCTCTCAGAGCTGTTCTCTCAAGAGCAGTCCTCGAAAGAGCTCTCTCAGCCCCACCCACCTCTGTTGTGGGGAGGGGAAGGAAAAGGAGATTGTAAGCAGCTCTGAGAGTCCTTTGGGTAGTGAAGGGTGGGGTATAAATCCAATCTCCTCCTCCTCTTCCCGTTAGTTCTGCTGGCTGGGGGCGAGCCAAATGGCATGTTAATTTCTAAATTAAGTGTACAGAAGCCTTCAAGTGCCTGTAGAGGCTGATGGCTTTGACTGCCTCCACAGGCACACACCACTAAAGCCAGGGATGCCATCCTCCAGGTGGGACCTGGGGATCCCCTGGCATTACAGCTCACTTCCAGACTACAGAGATCAGTTGTCCCCTTGGAGAAAATGGCCGCTTTGGAGGGTGGATTCTAGGGCAGATGCCATCCTCCAGGTGGGACCTGGGAATCCCTTGGAATTAAAGCTCATCTCCAGACTACAGAGATCAGCTCCCCTGGGAAATAATGGATGCTTTGGAAGGTGGACTCCATGACATTATGTCCTGCTGAGTTCCCTCCGCTCTCTGAACCCCGCCCTCTCCAAGCTGTACCCCCTAATCTCCAGGAATTGTCCAAACTAGAGCTGGCAACCCTAACTGAAGCAGCTCCTTCCATCATGACTAGTTCCACTCACCTCATGCTGAAATTTTAGATTTCTTTGGTTACGGTATCAGAAGGACCGAGTTGGCAACTGGTGGGACATAAGCTGTGGAAGGGGAACCAAAGAAGTGTTTCCATGGTGACACACAGGAAGAAGCAGAAGAGAAAGTAGAAAAGCTTCCTTTGGGACGGTCGATACTTACACGGAGATGCTCGGCCTTCATTAGCAATGGTCCTGCATTAGGAAGTAAAGCTTGTTTGTTTAGGAAGCAAAGCAAATAAATAAATAAATAAATTTCCAAGAGTCATTTTATTTTTTATTATTTGTTAATTTAATTTATACCCCGCCCTCCCCACAAGCAGTCTACCTTTTCTGAGAGGCTTGAGAGGCTTCGGGAAACGTTTGGTGCCAAAACTTTAGACGGCAGGCTAAAAATGGCAGAGACAGAAACATGAGCAGGCTGTGAATATCGAACAGGAAAAAAGCATGGCAGAAAATAGACTGCGGGTTAAGTAAAAATGGATGTCAGTGCCAGCTCTGCTTGGAGAAAGTTTATGCCAGTTGACAGCCAACTCTTTTCTTCACTTTTTAGTGGGCAGCAGTCACTCTCTGTGTGTGTGTGTGTGTGTGTGTGTGTGTGTGTGTGTGTGTGTGCGCACGTGCCATCAGCTCGCAGCTGACTTATGGCAACCCAGTAGGGTTCTCAAGGCAAGAGATGTCTAGAGGTAGTTTGCCATTGCCTGCCTCTGTGTTACAACCAGTGTTCCCTCTAAGCTGAGTTAGTGTGAACTAGCTCACAGTATTTTAGCCTCCGGCTCACACATTTTTGTCTTAGCTCAGGAAGGATGGCTCCAGAGCAAACTAATTAATGCAGTAGCCAAATTGCTCGCTCACAACTTTAATGCCAGTAGCTTACAAAGTAGAATTTTTGCTCACAAGACTTCATAGCTTAGAGGGAGCACTGGTTACAACCCTGGTATTTCTAGGGATACCCTGCTTAGCTTCTGAGATCTGATGAGATTTGGCTATCCTGGGCTATCCAGGTAAGGGCATAAGAACATAAGAACTTTAAAAGAGCCCTGCTGGATCAGACCAATGGACCATCTAGGCCAGCATCCTATCATGAAGCAGTTCTTCTGGACAGCCAACAACAGGGCATAGAGGCTGAGGCCTTCCTCTGATGTTGCCTCCCCCTGGCTCTGGGATTCAGAGGATTAGTGCCTCTGAATGTGGAGGTTCCCCTCAGTCACCATGGCCTTTGACAGACTTCTCCTATCTTTGATAGAGAGCCAGTCTGGTGTAGTGGTTAGGAGCGTGGACTCTAATATGAGAGAACTGGGTTTGATTCCCCACTCCTCCACATGCAGCTGCTGGTGTGACCTTGGGTCAGTCACAAGTTCTTTCAGAGTTGTTCTCTCAAGGGCAGTTCTCAAGAGAGCTCTCTCAGCCTTACCCACCTCCTGAGGTGTCTGTTGTGGGAGGGGAAGGGAAAGGAGATTGTAAGCTGTTCTGAGACTCCTTTGGGTAGTGAAGGGCGGGGTATAAAAACCAACTCCTCCTCCTCTTCTTCTGTCAGTCGCAGTTCTCGAGAGAGCTCTCTCAGCCCCACCTAATTCACAGGGTGTCTGTTGTGGGGAGGAGAAGGGAAAGGAGATTGTAAGCTGCTCTGAGACTCCTTTGGGTAGTGAAGGACAGGGTTTAAGTCCAATCTCCTCCTCCTCCTTCTAGATCACAGACATCAGTGTTCTGGGGTTGCCAGGTCTGAGTTGGAAAATACCTGGAGACTTTAGGAATGGATCCAGGTGAGGGTGGGGTTTGGGGAGGGGAGGGGAGGGGCTTCAGCGTGGCACAATGCCCTAGAGTCCACCCTTCAAAGCAGTCATTTTCTCCAGGGGAGCTGTCAGCTGGAGATCAGTTGTAAAAGCAGGAGATCCCCAGGTCCCACCTGGAGGCTGGCAACCCTACTGAGTGTTCAGTATTGGGATGCAAAGACCAGTTTGGTCTAGAGCCTTTCCACTGGCCTTTGGTATTCCAGAGTGGCCCTCTCTTTTCGCTGGGGGTCACGTGAATCTGCTATACCCTCCCTTCCCTTCCTTTGATATAATAAATACAAATTGCCCGATACGATCACCACATGAATTTTTATTACCTTGTTTGACTAGTTGGGATGTTCCGTCCAATTCGATGCTAATTGGGTTACACCGTTTCCAGCGCGTATCCTTCTCGGCACTTTCTGAAATTAAACATCTGAATCACAAAACAAAAAGAGAGTAATTTGATTTTTATACATGCGATTCATAACTGTCACCGGGTAATGATTGGGTTAGGTTTCTGTGGGTAGGACCGTTAACGAAACTGAACACATGTGTTTTCGATCAACTGGGGCCGGCATTGGAGAAGAGAGGTCTACTCTGAGACGTTAATTTTTAAAAAGAGGTTCTGTATCTTAACGAAGCACACACCCATTCACAATGGTTGCCTCTTCCTTCAAGAGGTGGGCTGTGTCACCATTAGGGTGGCCAACCTCCAGGGGGTGGCTGGAGATCTGCTGTTACAATTGATTGACAGAAGTTCACATGGAGAAAATGGCCACTTTGGAAGGTGAACTCAATGGCATCATACCCCCACTGAAGTCCCACCCCCTTCAGGCTCCACCCCCCCAAATCTCCCGGTAGTTCCCAACCCAGAGTTGGGAACTTAGAATCCCTCTTACTCCTTTGATTGGCTGTGTATGACTGTTATGAAAGAACAGACCAAATGTCCAACATTCTGTTTCCCCCACTGGCCAACCCAGTCCCCGTTGGAAGCCCCCTGGAGGGAAGTCCCCCCCCAATTGCCGAATGATGTACAATATGAACTGGCCTGTCAGCTGTGATCATGTCTCTTCAGATCTACTCTGCCCCAGGAAAGCAGGCACACCTGTTCTTCTTGCTTGAATTGACCTGCATAGATTTGCAGTTGTAGAATCACATGGAATTGGAAGGGGCCCTACAGGCCATCTAGTCCAACCCCCCTGCTCAATGCAGGATCAGCCTACAGCATCCTTGACAAGGGTTGGTCCAGCCGCTGCTTGAAGACGGCCAGGGAGGGGACGTTTACCACCTCCCCAGGCAGCCCATTCCACTGTTGCACAACTCTGACTGTCAAAAAGTTTTTCCTAAGAACTGGCCAGTACCTTCCTGCCCTTGATTTAAACCCATTCTTGCGAGTCCTGTCCTCTGCTGCCAACAGGAACAGCTCCCTGCCCTCCTCTAAGGGACAGCCCTTCAAATACTTCAAGAGAGCAATCCTGTCCCCCCTCCGCCTCCTCTTCTCAGGCTGACCATTCCCAAGTCCCTCAGCCTTTCCTCATAGGGCTTCTTGGTCTCCAGTTCCTCCCATCATCCTAGATCAGTTCCGTGGTCTAGAGATGGGAGTTTGCTTACTTTTAGTGTAATTCCCTTGCCCTCTTCTGGGGGGCAGGCAGTGACAGTCGACTGTAGGAATCAGCAGAGAAACCCGGGAGTTGAGCGTAGCTGTTAAGGGCAGCCGCCGCAGTGGTTTGTACGTGGACTTCCACACTTGACACTGTTTTGAATGCATGGCTTGCAACCACTCTGGGTGAACAAATCCAGGAAAAGGAGCCCCGAAAGATGAACAGGTTCACTGCAGCGTGAGTTAGTGCCCACTTGGGTAGATTGGTGAGTTCTAGCCCACAAAAGCTTACATCACAATGAATTGGTTTACTCTTTGGTTTACAGTAGCGGTTACACCAATTTGGTGTAGTGGTTAAGAGTAGTGGACTCTAATCTGGAGATACGGGCTTGATTCTCCACCCCTCCTCCCCACGAAGTCTGCTGGGTGACCTCGGGCCAGTCACAGTTCCTCTCCGAACTCTCTCAGCCCCAACTGCCTCACAGGGTGTCTGCTGTGGGGAGAGGAGAGGGAAGGAGATTGTAAGCCACTCTGAGACTTCTTTGGATAGTGAAGGGGGGGATGTAAATCCAATCTCCTCCTCGTCCCCCCCTTCTCTCCTCAGGGTAGAGAAAAGTGGGGTATAAAACCAAACACCTCTTCTTCTAATCTAGAGAGCCAAGTTTGATTCCCCTCTCTTCCTCCCCACAAAGCCTGCTGGGTGACCTTGGGCCAGTCACAGTTCTCTCAAGACTCTTTCACCTGGACTCCTTTGGGTAGAGAAAAGTGGGGTATAAAAACAACTTCTTCTCCCCCTTCCAGGGGTCTCCAATGGGCTAACACCTTTTCTGGCATCCACCAAGTGTTTTTAGGAAGCAGGTAGGGCCAGGTAGAGCTTCTGCCTGGCAAGGCATCTGATTGTCTATTGGAGATCTGATTGGCTATGCAGATTTTTAAAAAAATGTTCCCTCGGAAGCAGCTGCCACCACAGCACAAGGATCTGAAGCGAAGATGTGGCAGCCATTTTGGGGGCTTGCTCTGCCTCCTGTGGCAGCCATTTTGTAGCAGTCATTTTGAGGCTGTGTCCGCCTTTACAGTTCCACAGGGCCTGCAAGATGGAGCTCTTCCACCAGGCCTTTAGCTGAGACAGCGGGAATTCAATTCTATCGGGCCTCCCCCCTCTCCCCCCCAACAAATCACTCTTATGTGTCCATTGAGGTATAATTTAAGTATTTAGTGTTGAACTTATTTTATTGTATTTATTGCATGTATTTTGTTTTTCTGTTTTTCTGAGGTAAATCTGCACTCAGCAGATTATTATAGGTTGGAACCTTCCCTGAGCCTGCTTTTCAGGAAGGGTGGGATATGGATGGATGGATGGATGGATGGAAGGAAGGAAGGAAGGAAGGAAGGAAGGAAGGAAGGAAGGAAAGGAAGGAAGGAAGGAAGGAAAAGACAGAAATCCTGTCTTTGGTGGTGTTTCCCCAGCCCAGTTTGAGAAAACACACGGCATAATTCCTGTAGAGTAGAACTAAGAACTTCATTAAGAAAGGGGGAAGCACAGGTACAACAGGGCTTTGGACCCTTGAATGCCCACCGGCTCTTCCCAAGTTACAATGGGGGAGATAGGATTTTATATTCTGTATGACACTTGCACATAAATCATAATTATTGGTTCCATCAAACTTTGTCATAACTTTCTGATTGGGCTCAGACCTGAGGGTTGGGCTTTCTCAAGTAAAGATGTTTCTTTTTTTAGCTAAACAAGGGGCCTTCTTCTTCCCAGGCTATGAAGCTCTAAAAAGTATCTATTGTAGCTGATGTCGGTACGGAGTGCTGATGTTCTTCATTTAACTAGGCTAACTGACATCAGAAACGTGCGCAGTTGTAGCTGGCCAGGCCACAAACCTTTAACAGAATAGCAGCCTGTCCGGATTTAGCCGTTTCCCAGAATGCATTTAAGCAATGAACCAAAGTGACTATCCTGGATATGTATTCATGACTGAATTCTGTTTCCGTGGTTCAATGGCACTTAGCATATCTGTATGTCTATCTATGTCAGAAAGATGCCAAGTATGCTCACCAAAGCCAACCTGCTAAGTCAGTGGCAAAGTACTGAGGGTATAACAGTGTTTCACAAACTGCGCGTACAACAGAAGGAAGGAAGGAAGGAAGGAAGGAAGGAAGGAAGGAAGGAAGGAAGAAAGGAGGCAGTAGGTGATGTGAAAGACCTTTCTCTGCCCAGGACCCTGGAGAGTTGCTGCCAGCCTGAATAGATGACATTGACTTTGATGGACCAGTGGTCTGATTTCCACATAAGGCAACTTCTTGTGTTGATTGAGCTTGAGCGTTCTGTCTTTTCAGTAATGAAGCTATAGTACTTAACTTTGTGTTGGGCAATTAGGCCTTGCTTTTGCTTAATTAAGGTTTGTGGAGCATCACGTTTCTCTGATGAAAGACATTACGCCAGTGGGGAGGAGGGTTATGGAATACAAAAGGCAGGTTCTTTTCGGAATCTTTTGTGAAGTCTGGAAGTTGGGTTGGCAGTGTTCCCTCTAAGATGAGTTAGTGCAAGCTAGCTCACAGTTTTCTAGCCTCCAGCTCACATGTTTTTGTCTTAGCTCAGGAAGGATGGCGCCAGAGTAAACTGATTTATGCAGTAGCCAAATTGCTCGCTCACAGCTTTAATGCCCGGTAGCTCACAAAGCTGAATTTCTGATCACAAGACTCCATAGCTTAGAGGGAGCATTGATGTTCGGCTTGGTTCAGATCTCTGGTGAAACCACGGTTTTCAATGAAACTAGCTATTGTTGGTGTAATTCAGGCCCATAGCCAGGATTTTCTGGCTTGTGGGGCGAATGTTTTTCTGATGGGGCTTCCGGAGATGCATTTTTTGCAGTACAACAGTTTATGGCGACTGTTTGCAATCACTTGTTCGCTTCCTCTGTTCGTGTGCCACACTGGAGCATGGCTTTAAACAGATATTTAAAAATGCATTTTCTGGATATATTCCAGTGGGGTGGTGCCATTAATAGAGGGGGCAGAGCCCCGAAAAGCCCCACTGTAGCTAGGGGCCTGGGGTAATTGTCTAAACACCGGCCACTAACTATGGTTAACGCCTTTGGGGCCGTCAGGTCACAGCTAACTTATGGTGACCCCATAGAGTTTTCAAAGTGAGAGATGCTAAGAGGTGGTTGGCCATTGCCTGCCTCTGCCTAGTGACCCTGGTATTCCTTGGAGGTCTCCCTTCCAAATACTAGCCGGAGCTGACCTTGCTTACCTTCTGAGACCTGAGGAGACTGGGCTAGCCTGGGCTATCCAGGTCAGGGCTGGAGGGTCAATGAGGGCACGTCGAGCCAGGATTTGAACTTGGTTGTACTAAATGCACTTAGCCTTCACTGTGGTTTCACGTGATGCCCAAACACGGGCACTTGAGTGGAGTCCTGGGTAAATTACGTGGCACTGCCACAGGTACTAGCCTGGTGTCTGTGGGGGAAAGAATCCAGGTGAGGAACCCAATATTTGTTGAGGCAAACAAGCTGAATCCTGGCTTCACAAACTAGCCACAGTTAACATAACCCATGGCTTTGTATAAATCTGAGCTGAGCCTTTGAGAGCCAGGTGTGGTATAGCTTGCCACCTAGTGGTGCATAATGCTAAAAGGAGCTAGAACTGCAGGCTACCAGACAATCTTAGGATCTTCTGGCTATTCTACACACAATGCCATATGATAATGATCACTTGTATAGTGTTGGCTTAACCTTAGCTTTGACCAGTAGCAGGGACACCACTGCTTTTCCCTGCCTCTTCTTCTGTGTGTCTCCTGCCCTACGCTCAGGGTTTTTTGGCTCAGAGATGGGAACTGCAGCTGACTCTTCTAAGCAGCTGGTTCATCCCCTGACCGAAGGTCTCCATTCCTATCCTGGCATGAGTATTAAGAGAATAGACTGTCCTGGCCCCACTGGTGGACCTCTGGAGGGCACCTGGTATTTCTGGCCACTCTGTGACAGAGTGTTGGACTGGAGGGGCCACTGGCCTGATCCAACATTGGCTTCTTTTATGCTCTTATGTGATCTCACAGAGCATGTCACACGGTATTTATGATGATGATTTATTCATTGTTCTATCCCTGCTTACTCCGGGCACTGGGCGACGTACAAGGCATGACGCCATACAATACACAAAGACATTAAAATTCAATTTGTAACTTAGTCAAAGTTACAGCACAGAATAAAAGATCTGAGATGGCAATTTCCATATAATATTATTTGTCCCAATTCCAGACTACCGGTCCCTTTTTTGGGCAGGGGGAAAGAAAACTCAGAGCAGAAAAGGGGGGGGGGGAGATGGAAGGGTGGCAGGCAATGAGTCCACTCCTGATCCGGAAAACCCGGTTAAATGTATGTCAAATACACCTGAGGCATGGATTTGCTATCCAAGTTATGTTTTCTCCCCCCTTCCTGGCACGCGATGAGTTTCTCCCCCCCCCCCCCCCCGGCGGCGATGCCCTGGCGAACTATTTGACAAGGAAAGGGTCTCCGGCTATGCATTCGTTACAGGTCAAATCCACAATCAAGTTTGCTTTTCCAACCACAGGGCAGACAAAATGAGCGATAATTACGTTTGGATTGTTTAAGTGGGCTTAAAGTACCATGGCAGGACATCAAATGGCGATGTCGTTACAAACCAATAAAGATTTATTGTCATTAAACCGTAGTGTGGGCTCTAAATATAGAGTGGTTTTCTTTTCTTTTCTTTTCTTGCTTAGGCAGCATTTAGTAAATTCCTTTGCAGCAAACCTTCCTGCATCAGCTTTACAGGAAGAGTCTATTTTTTAAAAAATGTGAATTTACGGTATGTCGGCTCGGGTGCCTCCGTGTAGTAATTCCTGGGTGATTTTCCTGTGTTTTCGGTTCACCCCTTGGTGTCCTGGGCATTGCTCTTTGTCGACCTGCGCCCTGCCTCCTGCCACCGAAGGTGATTGCTTGAGTGAGAAACAATGTTGATGACGCACGCATCCTGTTCACTAAAGGTGTTCAATTATGGGCGGGAGGAGGGGGCCCTTGAGATCTCTCTGCAGAACACTGAAGTGGCCAAAGCTACGCAGAGGCAAAGCTGTATGCAGCAAGGACTGGAAGGGACAAATAAGGTTTCTTCAGCGGCAAGGAACTGTTTGGCCTTAGCTGGATAGCCCGGGCTAGCCCGATCTCATTGGATCTCTGAAGCCAAGCTGGGTCAGCCCTGGTTAGCCCTTGGATGGGGAGCCACCAAGGAAGTCCGGGGTCACGAGTCCAACGCTCCCTCTAAGCGGTGGAGTCTTGTGGAACAAAAATTCTACTTTGTGACCTTACCAACATTAAAGCTGGGAGCGAGAGATTTGGCTACTGCGTAAATTAGCTTGCTCTCGAGCCATCCTTCCTGAGCTAAGAGCCAGAGGCTAAAAAAACTGTGAGCTAGCTCACAGTAACTCAGCTTAGAAGGAACACTGGTCACGACACCAAGGCAGGCAGTGGTGAACCACCTCTGCTCATCTTTTGCCTTGAAAACCCCACTGGGTCATAGAACTACAATGAGTCAGCGACTTGGCAACACACAGTTGTAACCATGACCCGGATGGTGCAGGCCAGCCCGATCTCATCAGATCTCAGAAGCTAAGCAGGGTCGGCCTTGGTTAGTACTTGGATGGGAGGCCACCAAGGAAGTCCAGGGTTGCTGTGCAGAGGCAGGCAGTGGCCAACCACCTCTGAACATCTCTTGCCTTCAGAACCCTGTATGATGGTCCTAAGTTGGCTTCTGTTTGACGGCCAAAAATAAATAAAGAAGAGGAACTGTTTAGGGATTGGCTCTATTGATATCCCATCCTTTGTCCAGGGAGTACAAGGTGGACTTCATGACTCTGTTTGATTTTCACAACAACCAGACGAGGTTGATGCAGCGAGGGATGCTGCGATCTTTGTGCAGAATGGGTTTGGCAGGGGAATGTTATACCTCTGACAGTTGTGGTCACGTCCCAGCCAGGCCTCTGACCTTCTAACTTTACTGCTGCCTGACTCCGGCTGTGTCCCATGCAGTTTGCACAGTGCGGTTGCTGACTTTCATTTCCTTATGTCTTACACCCTGTGACGACCTATGTAATAATGGGACATCTGTTTTCCCCAGGGTCACTGTTGGGTCAAGTTATTAAAGTGGGTAGATCAGTCAGTTCGGCTCCCCTTCTTTGCCCAGGTGCCAAATGCTGCTGTCCAAATGGATCCCGCAGCTGAGAAGAAGACAAAGACGAAGAAGAGATTGGATTTTATACCCCACCCTTCACTCGAAGTCTCAGAGAGGCTGACAATCTTCTTTCCCTTCCCCTCCCCAAAACAGACACCCGGTGAGGTAGGTGGGGCTGAGAGAGCTCTTGCGAGGACTGCCCCTGAGAGAACAGCTCTGAAAGAACTTATGACTGAACCAAAGGTCACACCAGGAGCTGCATGTGGAGGAGTGGGGAATCAAACCCAGTTCTCCCAGATTACAGTCCGCCCTCCTAATCACTACACCAAACTGGCTCCCAACATCCGTAAGGCTGCACAGGCTTAGACAAACACCTCTTCTGGGGGGAAAATACACCTCAGTGTTTATATGTGTGTTCACTTTTTATTTCAGCAACAGACTGCAGTGGACCACAGGTTTCTGTGTGGCAGGCTACTGTGACTCTGTTTGGACAGCCTTCGTGTTTGGCAAATAAGTATGTGTGCCTGATAATTTCATGACACGGGAGGTAATCCTAATCCAGTTTGGTGTAGTAGTTAGGAGTGTGGACTCTGATCTGGGAGATCCAGGTTTGGTTCCCCACTCTTCCACGTGTAGCTGCTGGTGTGACCTTGGGTCAGTCACAAGTGCTCTCGGAGCTCTTCTCTCATAAGCAGTCCTTGAGAGAGCTCTCTCAGTCCCACCTCCCTCACAGGGTGTCTGTTATGGGGAGGGGAAGGGAAAGGAAGCCACTCTGAGGCTCCTTCGGGTAGTGAAGGGTGGGGTATAAATCCAGTCATCTCCTCCTCCTGGATATAAGCTTTAGTGTGCATGCATACTTCTTGAGACACATTTTACTTACCCGGCCCGAGAGATATCCGACTGTCCTCAACTAGGGCCAGGTCTTTTTCTGCCCTGGCTTCCACCTGGTGGAACTCCCTGCCGAATAACAGCCATGCCCTGTGGGACTCGTCATGGTTCTGCAGGGCACGTAAGGCAGAGATGTTCCGCCAGGCGTTTGGTTGAGGGCTGTGACAAATATTCCATCTAGATCGATCTGGGTGGTCAGTCAACGTTGGTCTGAAGCAGTAGAACGAATTGGGAGTCCAGTGGCACCTTGCAGACCAACAAAGGTTTATTCAAGGTGTGAGATTTTGAAAAAGTGTGCTTTGCACACGAAAGTTCATACCTTGAATAAACCTTTGCTTGTCTTAAAGGTGCCACTGGACTCTCAATTGGGTCTTCCGTCTAGTCTGGCGCTCCTCTATCTCTTCCTTTCCCTGCCTCCTTCCTCTATGAGGCAGTGAAGCTCCAGGAATATTGCCATCGGATCGGCTTAGGCTGCTGTCAACTGTATTTTAATGTATTTTAATGCATTTTTACTTCAAAACCTTTGCAAGATTTGTAATCTCATCACTTTTGTATGCCGCCCCAAGCCCCATTTTCAGGGGAGGGTGGCTTAAAAGTAGACAATAAATAAATGAATAATATGCCGTGAAGGGAACCCCCCCCCCCCCAACTAATGTATGACGTGGAAGATTAAGAACACAAGAACATAAGAGAAGCCAATGTTGGATCAGGCCAGTGGCCCATCCAGTCCAACACTCTGTGTCACACAGTGGCCAAAAACACCAGGTGCCCTCAGGAGGTCCAGCAGCAGGGCCAGGACACTAGAAGCCCTCTCTCTGTTGACTCTCCCCCCCCCAAGAATACAGAGCATCACTTGCCCTAGACTGAGAGTTCCTGTCTATACCTTGTGGCTAATAGCCATGGGTGGACCCCTGCTCCAGATGTTTATCTAATTCCCTCTTGAAGCCGTCCATGCTTGTAGCCGCCACCACCTCCTGTGGCTGTGAATTCCACATGTGAATCACTCTTTGGGTGAAGAAGGACTTCCTTTTATCTGTTCTAACCCGACTGCTCAGCAATTTCATAGAGTGCCCACATCTTCTCAGACTGTGAGAAAGGGAAGAAAAGTACTTCTTTCTTGACCGATCCCGTGCATAATCAGCTCATAATTAGTGTACTAATCCCACATAGAATTAGTGTTTCCAGGGTCAGATCTGTTTTTCCAAAGTACAAAAGAGAGCAAAAGAAAGGCCGGAGGTGGGCCATTAGGGAGGGCTGGCCTGGGAGCCACATTCAGGGGCTCCATAACCCACTTGTGGTTCTTGACCTACAGGATGGGAAACGTTGCTATACTGAATGCAGGGATCCCCTTTCCGGTGGTAGATCTGTGCCCGCTGTAATGGATAGTTCTGCCCTTAGTGAGCTCAGCTTGAAAAGGATTGTATCTTTTTTTTTAAAAAAAGTTGAGTTCTCTCTTCCTCCTTCCTCTAAACACAATAAACCGCCAACAGTATCAAGGACCCAGGACCGGAGTCACACACCCCCCCCCCCCGTGGAGGGAAATCAGCCTGTACTTTTGGATCCTGAGCTTCTAGCCATATTGTGCTTTAGCAGAACACAACTGTCACGTCACTCACCGAGAGAAAGGGGGGAAAAAAGAGAGAGCCCCAAATCATATTTCATGCAGGAACATTTGTTTAATAACACCGCTGAATGTCAGCCAATGCTCTCTGCTGTGATATTGAACCCGAGAAACGCACAGTAAATCTCCGCGTGGCATTTCTGCATGATAAAGCGAGTGTGCGGAGAAGCGAAAACCAGGCGAGTCAATCACTAGAAGGCATGGCACTTCTGTTGTGAAGCCCTCCGCCCGGGGGACACAAGCAGTTGCTAGGCGAAATGAGAACTTTCCCCCAAACTAGTATTTGGCAACTGCTAGAGTGTCTGAGCAACAAATGAGGATTTTTACCTTTGGTTTGATACTGCATATTTCTGCTGAACGAGTCAGGTATATTTCAAGGAAGGGGTTATTTGCTTTTAATGGAGAAGGGAGAGAGATTTGGATTTATACCCCGCCCGTCACTACCCAAAGGAGCCTCAGAGCGGCTTACAAACTCCTTTCCCTTCCCCTCCCCACAACAGACACCTTGTGAGGTCGGTGGGGCTGAGAGAGCTCTTTCAAGAACTGCTCCTGAGAGAACAGCTCCAAGAGAACTTGTGACTGACCCAAGGTCACACCAGCAGCTGCATGTGGAGTAGTGGAGAATCAAACCAGGTTCTCCAAGAATGACGACTGGTTATTCACTGTCTGTATTGTACTAAGGTTTTAGTTACTCTTACCTTGTTTTATCTTGGGCTGTATGTCACCCAGAGTCCTGCAGTAGCAGGGGTGGGGCAATCAATCAATCAGTCAATCAATCAGTAAAATTAGAGTCCATGCTCCTTATCACAACACCAAGCTGAGCATGAGAACTACTGTGGTACAGTATCTCAGTAAAGGTAAAGGTTTCCCTTGCCTGAAAGCCAGTTGAATCCGACTCTAGGGATGCGGTGCTCATCTCCATTTCCAAGCCAAAGAGCCAGCACTGTCCAAAGACTTCTCTGTGGTCATGTGGCTGGCATGACTACCTGCCCACCACAGTGGTACCTATTTATCTACTTTCAGTTTTTTGTTTTTGAACTGCCAGGTTGGCAGGAGCTGGGGCCAGAGATGGGAGCTCACTCTGTCACACGGCACTCGGGTCTTGAACTGCTGAACTAGCGAACTTCCGGACTGCAGTTCAGCATCTTAACCACTTGAGCCACTGCAGCCCCTTACAGTGGCTCAGTACTTAGGTTCAAATCCTCACTTGGCCAAGTAGCCCATTGTCAGGGACTGGGCTCAGCCTCCATTAGCCATAAAACCTACTGGGTGACCTGTCACTCTCTCTCAGGGAGAGATGCCAGCCCTTTTCTGGCAACTGACAGGAGGCTGGGAAGGGCAGGTGGAGATGGACAGAATCAGCATTGCTCAATGTCACTGTGCTGAGTGAAGAGCTAGGAATTTCTCCAGTCTCTGTGGTGAAAACCATAGAGATTGGGGGGCGGATTCTTAGAGTGCTGCTCGCTGTGTCAACATTGCTTTTAGGTTTCCACTTGGAAGTTATGTAACCACATTAAGTGACAATCCCCCCCCCCCCCCCATTTCCTCTCTCATTTTCCTGGCACTCCAGCGAGCACCAATGGGTTTTTGTCCACTTAAAGCATACAAACAACATCTCCCCTTTCAGCCTGACCTGCCTCACAAGGTTGAGAGCCAGTTTGGTGTAGCGGTTAAGTGCGCGGACTCTGATCTGGGAGAGCCGGGTTTGATTGCCCACTCCTCCACTTGCAGCTGCTGGATGACCTTGGGCAAGCCAAAGTTCTGGCACAGCTGTTCTTGAAAAAAAGGGCAGCTTCTGTCAGAACTCTCTGAGCCCCACCTACCTCAGAGGGTGTCTGTTGTGGGGAGGGGAAGGGAAAGGAGTTTGTAAGCCTCTCTGAGACTCCCGAGTGAAGGTTGGGGTATAAATGGAGGAATGAGTCATGTTTGCCACCATGAGCTTCTCGGAAGAAGGCTGAGTTCCCAGCTCTGGGTTGTGCAATAGCCAGAGAATTGGGGGTGGGGTGGAGCCTGGGGTGAGTGGGGTTCGTGGAGGGGAATATAACAGGGTATAATGCCATACAGCCCACCTTCCAGAGTGGCCATCTTCTCCAGGTGCTCTGTTTCCTTACGATCCATTGTAGTCCCAGGGGATCTCCAGCTGCCACCTGGAGGCTGGCAACCCTTGAGGAAGCACAGGGTACAAATGCAACAGATAAACCCGTGGAAGGGAGTTCCACAGTCACGAATGGACAGTAATAAGAGACGCTCATCCTACTTATATTTCCTGTTGCCTTTTCTTGACCCTGTGCCGATGTGGAACAATGAGCTTATTCCCATTTTCTAGATAGTCGGCATTAATTCCTGGCTATTTACAAGGCAGCGTTGCCCCACTACTGCTTAGCATTCTGCGTCTTGTTGAGAAATTCTCAGAGGCCAGCAGTGACCGCACTGCCCAGAGGTTACCCGTCCGCTCTTCCTGCTCGCAATAAGTATCGCCCTTGAGTGGCAGGCAGCTCTCTCTTTTAATCCTGAGGAGGAGGAGAAAGTCAGGCGTTGCGTCCTCCACAGAAGGGATATCTCGTCCCCCATCTTGCCGAGTGTATAATCAGGGCCATTAGATTTTCATCTTTTCAAAAAAAGGAAACCGCAGTCTCTCCAAAACCAGAACGCCTCGGAGGAATTGATTGGAAATCCGGCAAGGCAATCAGACAGCGGCTCCAGAATAAAAGCGGAGAGGCCTGGATCCCTGCCCCTTAATTACTCGGAGAGACCAATAAAAATAAAAATGTGTGTATGTGTGTGTGAGAGAATGGAGGTGAGGCAGCCCCAGAGGCAGGAGACTCACTCCCCCCCCCCCTTGCGAAAGCTCTTTCTGACTATCAGGGAAAGGTTTAGAGGTGAAAATTGAAACCCTGGGGAACTTAGCTGGCTGGCCGGCTGGAAGATTCTACCTTTCTTGTGGTGTGGGAATGGGGACCAAAAACATCCTGGAAGAAAATGTTCATCCATCTGTCTGTCCGTCCGTTTGTCCATCCGTCCATCCGTCTGTCCGTCCATCTGTCTGTCTGTCTGTCCGTCCGTCCGTCCGTCCGCCTACCTGCCTGCCTGCCTGCCTACCTACCTAGCCATAAGAACATAAGAGAAGCCAATGCTGGATCAGGCCAATGGCTCATCCAGTCCAACACTCTGTCACACAGTGGCCAAAAATACCAGGCGCCATCAGGAGGTCCAGCAGTGGGGCCAGGACACTAGAAGCCCTCCCGCTGTTGCCTCCCCCCCCCCACCCCAAGCACCAAGACTACAGAGCATCACTTGCCCCAGACTGAGAGTTCCTATCTATCCCTTGTGGCTAAGAGCCACTGATGGACCTCTGCTCCAGATGTTTCTCCAGTTCCTGGTTCTCGGCCATCTATCTAGCCATCCAGCTATCTAGCCATCTATCTTGAGAGCCAGTTTGGTGTAGTGGTTAGGAGCGCGGACTCTAATCTGGGAGAACCAGTTTTAATTCCCCACTTCTTCCCATGCAACCACTCTGAGACTCCAAGTGAAGGGCAGGGTATAAATCCAATCTCCTCCTCCTCCTTCTCCCACACCATGCCACACCATGCCATCTCTCATTTGCATTCTATCTACCACCAGTGGAACACAGAAGCTGCCTTCTACTGAATCAGACCATCCGTCCATCAAGGTCAGTATTGTTTACTCAAACCAGCAGTGGCTCTCCAGGGTCTCCGGCTGAGGTCTTTCCCATCGCCTCCTGCCTGGTCCTTTTAACTGGAGATGCCAGGGATTGAACCAGGCCTGGGACCCTCTGCATGCCAAGCGGACACTCTGCCACTGAGCCACAGCCCCTCTTTACATGTCTCCAGGGTCTCAGGCTGAGGTCTTTCCCACCATCATCTATTGCTTGGTCCTTTTTAACTGGAGATGCCGGGGATCGAACCTGGGACCTTCTGCACGCCAAGCAGAGTCTCTGCCACTGAGCCACAGCCCCTCTTTACAGCTTTCTAGGGTCTCAGGCTGAGGTCTTTCCCATCACCTCCTACTTTTACCCTTTTAACTGGAGAATCCGAGGATTGAACCTGGGACCTTATGCATCCCAAGCAGAGGCTTTACCAATGAGCCATGACCCTCAGTTGTGTAAGACTTGGCCCAGCTCTGGCTGTAACGGCAGTGGGAAAGTTGAAGCTTTTGCACCAGGCATCTCTGCCTGGTCAGCCTTTCCCACAAGGAGAATTAATTAGTGTAATGTCCTATTACATCATGTTTGCATGAAACGTTGTTTATGGTGCAGTGAAAGAAAACAAGACTTTTATTGCTTTCTGGGCCCTCATGCTCCAAGTTGGCCGCTGTTTTCTTTCTTCCCGAGTCCGTTACGACCCACACTTTTCTGTCAAAGAGCTGCTTACTCCTATCAAGGTCTTTACAATTTTTCTTTTATTAACCTGCAACAATGCATTATCGGAACAAGTATACAGAGCAAATAACACGTCCAGTTTGCAAATTAAAAGCAAATGAAGGAACAGAATGTACACAGTTACAGTCATTCTTTTCTATTGCAGCGGCCAGGGATTGTTCCGGGGACATTCTGCATGCAAAGCAGAGGATCGTAGAGTCCACATTCCAAAGCAGCCATTTTCTCCAGGCAAACTGATCTCTCTTTTTAATATTTTTTGTATTTTTTATATGTGCATATATGTGCATCTATGTGTGTGTGTGTGCGTGTGTGTGCGCGCACACACCTGGAAGTCATGGCGACCTCTGGTGACTTACCCCTACTGGGGGCCTGGAGGATATTCAGAGAGGTGGCTGAATCAAGCCTGCCCCCGCCTCCCACCCTCTGGTATTCCAAGGAGGTCTCCCATTCAAGTACTTGCCAGGGTCGGCCCTGCTTAGCTTCTGAGATCCAATGAGATGGGTTTACCCGGCCTATCCAGCTCAGGGCCAGGCAAACTGATCTTCACCATCGGGAGATCGACTGTAATAGTGTGAGATCTCCAGGTGTCCCGGGGACACTGGCCACTCTATCCACATACAAAATGGGAAATAAAAAAAGTGTTTCCCCACTTTTTTGCAGTGTTCTGATTGGAAGAAGGGAAACAAACCTGAGAGGGAGATGGCATCGTTTGTGGCGAGGCGGAGACTGGGAAGAGGGGCTTGGGGAGACGAACTCTTGGATGTGGGGTATTCTTTGAAGCCTGGATTTTGTCTCTACCTTCTGTGCATCATTCAAAATGGGGAGGGGGGAAAGCCCCCTTTTGGTGGCATGAAAAGCAGGAGTAGGCAAAAACCCCCAGGTAGGTTCATTTCCTCCCCTGTATGTTTCCCAATCCAATTTTCAGCAACAAAAAAAGGAGGAGGGTCTTTGTAGGAAATGGTTTGTCAAGCGCTGTTGAAAATGATGAACCTCTTTATCTCTGGCTGTAAACTGTTTTTGTGGCCTCCCGTCTCCTATGTCAAACTGTACAGCTACAGGTTGAAGCCTGCATTTCTCAGTCCTGTGTTTTCATTTCACCTTTAGAAAACAGAAATTGGGACAGGTTTTTTTTTTTAGAAAAAGTGGAGCATATTCCAGTTACCGCGGGCAATCTGAAACTGAAGTTTCCTTGGATGGTCCTTCTTTGAGGCTGCGGCTTTTTGGGGGGTGGTGACAGGGAACCTCTAGGGGCCTGTTAACTCTGCCCTCCCCCCTGACACGTCCCAGGTCCCTTTTCGTGAACTTTAATATTTGACAGTCTTTGCTCGGAGGCACACGGTGGTATTTTCATATTCTGACAGCGTTAGATGGTTGACATGTCATGGCGGTTTCAGCGTTCGGCGAGTGGCAGGTCCTGAGATTTTGTTTTCAAAGTCTGTCAAAAAATCAAGAAGCTGCCAGCGAGGTCTAAAATAGGGATGGCTTAGAATTCCTCATCCCTGACCATTTCGCTTCTCCTTTGTGTGAATCAAACCAGCGATTCTCTATTTTGGTTAGAGAGCCAGTTTGGTGTAGTGGTTAGGAGCTTGGACTCTAATCTGGGAGAACCAGGTTTGATTCCCCACTGCTTCACATGTTACTGCTGGCGTGACCTTGGGTCAGTCAGAAATTCTTTCAGAGCTGTTCTCTCAAGAGCAGTCCTTGAAAGAGCTCTCTCAGCCCCACCTACCTCACAGGGTGTCTGTTGTGGGGAGGGGAAGGGAAAGGAGATTGGAAGCTGCTCTGAGACTCTGAGTGAAGGGCAGGGTAGAAATCCAATCTCTTCTCTTCTTCTGCCTGCCTCTGTGTAGAGACCCTGGACCTCCTTGGTGGTCTCCCATCCAAATACTAACCAGGATCGAACCTGCTTAGCTTGCGAGGTCTTATGAGGTCAGGCTAGCCAGAGCCATCTAGATCAAGGCAAGAGGTGTTCAGAGGTGGTTTCCCATTGCCTGCCTCTGCATAGAGACCCTGGGCTTCTTTAGTGGTCTCCCATCCAAATACTAACCAGAGTTGACCCTGCTTAGCTTCTGAGATCTGGTGAGCTCACACCAGCCTGAGCTGTCCAGATCAGAGCTTAATCAATGGATGTGTCCATTTTTCCTCTTCTTTTTTTTTATAGAGGTAAGAACAATAATTGTTTCAGGCTTCAAACATGATGTTGAGTTTCTCTATCGACTGTCCCCCTCACCTGCAGACATTTTCCATCTTCTGCCCAAGAAGTACAGATAAAATTTTTAAAAGCCCGTTGCTATCGCTCGGCTATTAGGACAGCGGCGAAATGAGAAACGATTCCTTGTGATTGTTCTGCTGAGGATTTGAAGCCACCTCCTCCTCTTGAATTGTTTTTCAGGGAGGCTGTGCGTCTGGAAAATGCTCCCCCCCCCTTTAAAAATGAATTTCCACCAAAGTCCACAATGTTATCTATTAACTCGCAGCATTCACTTGATGCCAACAGATTGTCAGCTTGCCGGAGAGAACAAGTTGTTTAAGAAACATAAAATGGGATGCGGTGCTGTATGGTCTTGAGGAGAGAGTCACTCTAACTTGTTTGGGTTGCTACAAACGCAATAGGGAAACTGATGTAAGAAAGCGAGGCCTGCCTTGGAACGACAGAAGTCGGTGCTCTAGTGCGCCGTGAAAAATTAAGGCACCCGTATAGTGTCTCTAGCCCTGACCTGGATAACCCAGGCTAGCCTGATCTCTTCATATCTTGGAAGATAAGAAGAACAACAACAAGAAGAGATTGGATTTATACCCCGCCTTTCACTACCCGAAGGAGTCTCAGAGCGGCTTACCATCTCCATTCCCTTCCCCATCCCACAACAGACACCCTGTGAGGTAGGTGGGGCTGAGAGAGCTTTTTCGAGGACTGCTCTTGAGAGAACAGCTCTGAGAGAACTTGTGACTGACCCAATGTCACACCAGCAGCTGCATGTAGAGGAGTGGGGAATCAAACCCGGTTCTCCCAGATTAGAGTCCGCGCTCTTAACCACGACACCAAACTGGCCAGGCCAGCCTGATCTCATCAGATCTCAGAAGCTACGCAGGGTTGGCTCTGGGTAGTATCGGATGGGAGACCTCCAAGGAACAGCAGAATCATGACCAGTGTTCCCTCTAAGCTGAGTCAGTGTGACCTAGCTCACAGTTTCTTAGCCACCAGCTCACACATTTTTGTCTTAGCTCAGGAAGGATGGCTCCAAAGCAAACTAATTTATGCAGTAGCCACATTGCTTGCTCACAACTTTAATGCCAGCAGCTCACAAAGTAGAATTTTTTGCTCACAAAACTCCACAGCTTAGAGGGAGCATTGTCGTGACGTGGAGGCAGGCAATGGCCAACCACCTCTGAAAAGTCTCTTGTCTTGAAAACCCTCCTGGGGTCACCATAAATCAGCAGTGACCTGATGGAACTTCCCACCACCACCAACTAGGGGTCCCTTAGAGTGGGGAGAGCCCGTGCAGCTCTGATTCTTCCCTCTCTGTATGGGATCTCTCTCTCTCTCTCTCTCTCTCTCTCTGGAATATCCCTGTGCTTGATCTGACATTGCAGAGCTGGGAAAAGTACAGAGGAAGGCAACCAGCCAAGATGATTAGGGGGTTGGAGCACCTTCCGGAGGAGGAAAGGCGGAAGAGTCTGGGACTTTTCAGTTTAGGAAAGAGACGGCTAAGGTGGAGGACATGATAGAGGTTTATAAAATTATGCTCAGGGTGGAGAGAGTTGACAAAGAGAAAATCTTTTCCCAAAATACTAGAACTCAAAGGAATCCAGTAAAGCTGATGGGCGATAGGTTCAGGAAGGATGGAAGGAAATACCACTTTATGCAGAGAGTGATTAAAATATGGAATTCGCTGGCAGAGGAGGTAGTGATGGCCACAGAAATAAACAGCTTCAAAAGGGGATTAGATAGATTCGTGGAAGAGAAGTCTATCAATGGCTACTAGCCAGGGTGACTGAGGGGAACCTCCACGTTCAGAGGCACTAATCCTCTGAATCCTAGACTAGGATCCTCTGAATCCTAGAGCCTTGGCCTCTGTGCCCTGTTGTTGGTCCTCCAGAGGAACTGGTTGGCTATTGTAAGAGACAGGATGCTGGACTAGATGAGCTATTGGTCTGATCCAGCAGGGCTCTTCTGAGGTTCTTAAACAGCATTTTTTCCCCCGAGCATTCCTTTCAACCAAAACACTTGAATGCCAGTTTGGTGTAGTGGTTAGGAATGTGAACTCTAATCTGGGAGAACCAGGTAGGATTCCCCATTCCTCCATATGCAGCTGCTGGTGTGACCTTGGGCCAGTCACAGTTCTCTCAGAGCAGTTCTCGAAAGAGCTCTCTCAGCCCCACCTACCTCCCAGGGTGTCTGTTGTGAGGAGGGGAAAGGAAATTGTAAGATGCTCTGAGACTCCTTCAGGTAGTGAAGGGCAGGGTATAAATCCAACCTCCTCCTCCTCCTCCTTCTCTTATACTTCTTCTTCATAATCACCACAACCACCACCACCACTACCACTATCATCAGTGGGAGCCATATTAAAAATACCCAAAACAGGAAGGATACTTAAAATAAATAAATAAAAATGAAGAATTTGCCTGGAGGAAGCAGGAGGAGGAATGGCTGCTGGGCACTCCATTATACTCTATGGTGACCAGTCCCCATAGGGTATAATGGAGGATCAATTTGTGGGTATCTGGGGCTCGGGGGGGGGGGCAGTTGTATGAGAGGCCAACATTACAGAACAGGCAGAACTGGACTCTCTCGCCCAATTTGGTAGCAAAGTAGGAGCGGAGAAGGAGCTCTGTTGGTTGAGAGGATTTATGCCAGAAGGGCATATGCTGGAGCTCACCGATCCCATTCTCCTTCCTCTCTCAGCACCTCTCTAACGTCCCCCACCCCCCAATTCTACCGTGTCATTAATTTTAATGGCCGGCAAAAACCCATTGGAGAAGGACAAGAGCCCAATGATGTCAAGATGCCCCCAGCATAATTTCACAGGCGGTTGCCGCTTTCCCTTCTCCGATGCCACGCTCTATCCCAAAGCGGACAGGATAAAGGACCGTGCCCTTTTTTGCTCTGCCAGTCCTGCCTTGTGCCACCTGGAGCCAGGCTCAGAATCTCTCTCTGTGCCTCGGCCAAGCAGATCTGCTAAAAGGGGCTCGGGGGCATTCACGAGGCTTAATTAGCGTTGGCCGAGCATTTGGCGTTCTCTGGATTTGGAGGTGCCATGCAGGCTGGCCGCTTGGGGCTTTGCGTTCTGCAGGGAAAACATGCTGGGGCTAGGCGAGACTTCTTTTTGATGTCTGGGGCAAGCGAGGAGAATCTCTTTTGGAATGTATTTATTTAGGATATTTGTATGCTGCCGCTGATCAAGGGAGGCGAGGCAGCAGACCGTTCGTAATACATGACCATGTAAACATTGCCAAATACTGCGGTTTCAGCAGCAGCAAGCCCTTCAGCCAGTTCACAGGCCTCCCAGAAGAGAGGAGTTTTTATCCTGGTTTACCAATGTCCAGTCGAGGCCTGGAGAGCTCCTGTAATTACAGCTGATCTCCAGACTGCAGAGTAGGGTTGCCAATCCCCAGTTAGGGGCAGGGGATCCCCTGGTTTGGAGACCCTCCCCCGCTACAGGGCTGTCAGAAAGCAGCAGGAGGAATGGCTGCTGGGCACTCCATTATACTCTACGGTGACCAGTCCCCATAGGGTATAATGGAGGATCAATTCATGGGTATCTGGGGCTCGGGGGGCAATCCAAATTTTCAGCATAGCTGGTGGTTCCTCTCCTGAACCCCCCATGTTTCAAAAAAATGGGCCAGGGGGTCCAATTCGATGAGCTCCCATAGAAGGTGCCCCCATCCTCCATTATTTCCAATGGTTGGAAAGCATTTAAAAGGAATGCTTAAATGTGATGGCCAGAACTCCCTTCTGGCTTGTTGGCCTCACCTGGCAACCCTAGTGATGTCACATTCTTGCTCTTGGCTCCACCTCCAAAGTCTCCTGGCTCCACCCCCAAATCCCCCAGATATTTCCCGAGTCAGACCTGGCAACCCTACTACAGTGATCAGTTCCCCTGGAGAAAATGGATGCTTTGGAGGCTGGACTCTATGGTGTTATACCCCACTGAGGCCCATTCTTGCCCTCTCCATGCTCCACTCCCTAAGATCTCCAGGAATTTCCCAGCCTGGAGTTGGCAACCCTATTTATTCTATTCTGGAAGGCTTAAAGAGTTGGTGCCCATCTCACCTACTGGGCCAGGGGCTTTTGTTGTAGCCTGGGGGAAGCCGCCAAGAAGGCTGTCCCACAGGTCCCAGCTAACTTGGCCTCCAGTTGTTCTGATTCCTGTAAAGGCTTCAGTTAGTCATCACACTCAGGTAGGTTGATGCGGGCGGAGAAACCCAGTATTTTTAGGGTTGCCTGCCAGCTGGTGAGGGACAGGAGATTCCTTGCCCTGCCTCTTCTTTCCTACACACCCTGCCTCTCCAAGTGGAGAATTTTTAAAAGAAAGTTGTTGGGCCAATGTTTCAGTTCTTATTTTGAAATGTTTTAACTCCTGCCGTCATCCGCTGTGAGCCTGTTGTAGGGAGGGTGGAATATAAACTGAAATTAATACATTAATAATAAAGAGTGGTGTGACATCTGTTCTGGGAAAAACTGGTTTACCAGAGTTTCTGGTGATTCCTAGAGAGGTATGAAATCCCTTCTGGGTTTTCCTGGAAGTGACATCACGCTGTTACTCATATCTCCAGTCTCCTGCCAGTTTTGAGGCCATGCCAGGCCTGGCAACCCTAGGGGAGGTTGTCCTTCAGAAACTTTGGACTCAGGTCTTTTTGAGCGTTAAAGAGCAAGCACTAAGCTTGCCAACCTCCAGGTGGGGCCTTGAGCCCAGATGACAGAGAACAGTTCTGGAGAAAATGGCTCCTTTGGAAAATGGACTCTAAGGTGTTGTATGCTGCTGAAGTTGCTCCCCTCTTTACCCCCCCATCATCCCCAGGCTTCATGTCCAGATCTCCCGGAACTTCCCAACCCAGAGCCATCAGCCCTAGCAAGTACCTCACACATGGCTGAGAAACACACTGGCAGCGGGTGAAGCACTCTCAGAAAATCGGGGGAAACAGTGACCTGAAGCGAACTGAGCACTGAAGGGAGGAAAATCAATGCAGAATGACAAAGAAAACCCGGTGGACATGCATGGTGAAAGCGAGGGGAAACATCCATGCATGATAGGCCTGGGAGTGCAGAAGAGACATGGCCTTCTAAGTGTTGGCACCTGCACTATGTAGTTCTTTCTATGCAAGGCACAAAGCTTATATTCTTTTAGGCTCCAAACAAACTTGTTTTTATGGGCCCAAGCATTTCACACCCTGTACTGTTGGTTTTAACTGTCACATCCATTTGAAGAAGAAGAAGAGATTGGATTTATATCCTGCCCTTCACTCACTTGGAGTCTCAGAGCGGCTTATAAACTCCTTTCCCTCCCCCTCCCCACAGCAGACACCCTGTGAGGGTAGGTGGGGCTGAGAGACCTCTGAGACAGCTGTCCTTGAGGGAACAGCTGGTACAGAGCTATGGCTTGCCCAAGGTCATCCAGCCAGGTGCAAGTGGAGGAGTGGGGAATCAAACCCGGTTCTCCCAGATTAGAGTCCGCGTACTTAACCACTACACCAGACTGGCTCTCTGATTTATGCCTTCTTCGATGGTGATTTTTGGCATTTAACGGTAGTTTCCAGGACATTCTGATTTCATTTTCTTAATATTGTTGTTTATACTGGGGTGGTTCTTTGAGACCAATGTCAATGCTGCGGAGCTCTGCTGGTTGTCGTGTGTATTATTTCGTGTGTTAGTTTAATACCGTTCTTACACTCTAACGTGCCAGGAAGTTGATATGCAACATTGGTTGGATAGTGCCAAATATTAAACACAGCTGCATTTCGGCTACTTAGATGGCATTGTACATCAGCTGTCAAATCCAGTGCAAAGTCAGCATTTGGTTCCTGCATCGCAGGGTGTGAAACAGAGATGTCAAATACTTGGAGGCTGTTCAACAAGTCTTCAAGCTTTCCAAAAGTATCTGGAGCTCCTTCAATGTAAAAACTGAAATGGGAGCATTCTGGAGAGAATTTTTTTTTGTGGGGAGTGGATGTATTTCAGCTCTAATTAGCACCCCGTTTGGATATTTGGAAACAATCGGAAGATAGTGTTATGAAAGAGAGAAAAATTGACATTGAGACTCAGAAACGCTTGGCAGGGTTGTGACTACCAGCACTGCTTGAAATTAAAGTTTCGCAAATCCATATTTAATTAGACAGTTATTGGATTGCATGCTAAATCAACACCAACTAATTATTAAACATGGGATTTGCTGAAGGATAATAGATATGCATAAAACTCATATTTGTTGAACCTGAGTAAACAGGTTTTAAATAATCAGTTATTTGTCCAGCCCTCAGGAATTAGGAAAACGATAAAAATAAAGATGCAGTCATTGCCTCTGAATGATTGTTCTTCTCTTTCCACATGGAAAGTTATTGTTTTGACTTCCGGCAAGACTTGCGACCATGGCGGACGCGCTCCTCCGCATCTGCGGGGAGCGCGATCCGTACCCGGCGGGAAGAAGGGGCTTCGGACTGGTGCCGAGCCCCCAGAGACCCTAGTGAAGGGGCTCTGCCTGGGGTGGCACGAAGGGGATCTCTCCCTATGGTGGCGATCGAGGGATCGAGGTCCCCTTTCATCACCCCCATAGGTTCCCCCGTCCGTGGGAGCTGTATGGCTAAAAGCGCAAAACCGAGAAGCAGCAGAGAGTGCGAAGCTTTGAAGCTGGAACTTATAGTTACGCACGGAAAAAACGTGAGTCTGAAGTAAAAATAAACAGAACACAGCGGGAAAGGCGGGTGGAGCAAACCCCCCCCTCTCGAGACTGGCGTACTTACGGGACTCTTTACGTGGGGTTTCTGCATGAAAAAACATACGTTCGGCTTGCTAGATGGCGGCATCGCTCTTTAGAGGATATGAACTTTAAAAAGATATAAGCGCAGTCGTAGAATTTGCTTCTTTCGTCCATCTTATCTAACTATCAACAAAGAAGCGCAGCCTCAACAATGGCGGGGAAACCGAAACCTTCCCCCAAACTAGGAAGTACAGCTCCGAGTTCAAAGGTTGATACCACAGAGATGAGCACTGTGTTCTCCTCGTTATTGCGACCTCTAGTGGACCAAATGACAGCTCTCAACGTCAAGATGGACAAGATGCAGCTGGACCTGAAGGAGTCGAATAAAACTACAGAGAAGCTGCAGCGAGAACTTCTGGAAGTTAAGACTTCAGTAAAAAATCATGATTCAAGGCTACAAAAAGCGGAGAAAGAAAAGGCCTTCCACTCTGATCAGCTTTTGAAACTACAGATGGAAAGATCGAATTTTTTCCTAAGACTTCAGAATGTACCAGAGGATAAAGGAGAAGACCTTAAAAATCTGTTAAGTGAAGCGCTTGAACCAGTGACAGGCTTAAAAGCAGCGGAAATAAAAAGCGATATGGATATGGTTTACAGAACCTATCCAGACTATACTAAAAAGAAAAGCCTGCCTGGTGAGATTCAGATAAGGTTCTCCAAAAAGTCAACAAGAGATGTGGTGCTTAGGGCCACAAATAAAGCGGTTCTGAAGATCAAAGGAAAAGAAATTAAAGTGATGAAAGATATCCCATTTGAAATAAGGAAAAGAAGGAAAGCCTATGGAAAACTGACATCTTGGCTTCAGTCTGAATCTATTATCTACAGATGGAATGTTCCGGAAGGACTGAGCTTCAGCATCAAAGACAAAAAATATAAGATTGACTCTGTTCAACAGGCAAAAAGTTTTTTGGGAAAAAGCAAAGAAAAGAGAAAAGAGAGAGACTCAGATGGTTTGCTGGTATCGCAAGAAAGTATGTATGGATTTGATAGCTCAAAGAGCGAAGAAGAAATTTCTGACTCGGAAAAAGGAGCAGTAGCTCCAAAGGTACAAGAAGAGACTGTTAAGACAAGAAGAGGACGAAAGAAGAAATAAGGGCTGAAATGTTTTTTGAAATCGCACTTATATATTATATATAATTTGTATAATTAAGCATTCCTTCAAAAGAACATGTCTGTCAAACAGCTTTTTTATTTTTCATATATCATCAGTAACAATTTTAATTGAATATTAACCAAGGTTTAAAATGCTTCATATGTATTAATGGTAAGGTAATATTAAGCAAATGTTAAAGCACACTCTGTATAAGGTAAATGTAGCTTAGAAAAGTAGCGATGTAGTAGTAGAAATAGATAAAATCAATAAAAATCTTAAAAAAAAGAAAAAAAAAAAGAAAGTTATTGTTTTAACAGATTACTCCAGAAGTACTTCTGGCATCATTCATACACTAACCACTGCAAAATAAGAATACACACGTGTACATAAAGAACAAATGCTCTAGCCAGGGCTATGAGGAGAGAAGGCGGCATGATGTAGCCTGATTCGATCAGATTTTGGAAGCTAATCAGAGTTGGCACTTGCAAGAGAGGCCACCAAGGAAGGCTCTGCAGAGGAAGGCTATGGCCAGCCACCTCTGTTTCTCCCTTGCCTTGAAAGCCCCTTGCTGGGGTCGCCTTAAGTTATAAGCTCAGCAGGGTCGGAAGGGAGACCTCCAAGGAAGGCTCTGCAGAGGAAGGCAATGGCCAACCACCTCTGTTTCTCACTCGCCTTGAAAGCCCCTTGCTGGGGTGGCCTTAAGTTATAAGCTAAGCAGGGTCGGTACTTGGAAGGGAGACCTCCAAGGAAGGCTCTGCAGAGGAAGGCAATGGCCAACCACCTCTGTTTCTCCCTTGCCTTGAAAGCCCCTTGCTGGGGTCGCCTTAAGTTATAAGCTCAGCAGGGTCGGAAGGGAGACCTCCAAGGAAGGCTCTGCAGAGGAAGGCAATGGCCAACCACCTCTGTTTCTCACTCGCCTTGAAAGCCCCTTGCTGGGGTGGCCTTAAGTTATAAGCTAAGCAGGGTCGGTACTTGGAAGGGAGACCTCCAAGGAAGGCTCTGCAGAGGAAGGCGATGGCCAACCACCCCTGCTTCTCCCTTGCCTCGAAAGCCCGTTATTGGGGGTCACCATAAGTCAGTTGCTGCTTGACAGCACTTGACACACACAGCCAGAACTGTAGCTGGTTGACTCAGCCAGTGTAACTCCAGGCAATATATTTCAAGGCTGAACTCTCCCTAGAAGCTACAACGACTAAACTGAGGCCACTGTAATTTGGTCTCATTGTGAAGAGACAAGACTCATTGAAAAAGACTGTAATGCTAAGGAAAGGTTGAAGGCAGCAGGAAAAGAGGAAGACCTGACATGGGATGGACTCGCTCAAAATTGGAATCAAGGAACACGCGGCCCTCCGTTTGCAAGACCTGAGCAAGGCTGTTAATGATAGAATGTTTCGGAAGACATTAATTCATAGGCAAAGACAATCATGCTAGGAAAAGACAACAATGCTAGGAAAAGTGGAAGGCAGCAGGAAAAGAGGAAGACCCAATTGGAGATGGGTTGACTCAACCAAGGAAGCCACAAAGGCCCTCTGTTTTCAAGACCTGAGCCAGGCTGTTAAGGATAGGATGCTGTGAAGGTCATTGATTCATAGGATGACCATAATTTGGAGGTCTGAAAAATGGAAGTTTCTGGCATCCCTTCTTTGCCTGTCCAGTGTGAAGGTAATCTGAGAACTTTGGAAGCTGCTGCTAAAGGCAGGTGAGTTTGACCAATGATCTGAACCGTGACAAGGCTATTTTCATATACATTCATATGCTGAATTAAGATGCATGGACTTCCAAGGGGCCCGCTTCAGCATTTGTCTTCCCTGTTGCTTTGAATCAGGTGCCTAATTGAAAAGAGGCACAAGCAGAGCAGTGATTCATACAGAGAGGCAGCAGGCAAACCGCTGCGTCAAAAGTGAGTGACTGATTCTGAAACTGAATCTTTCCGTGAGTGACTGACCCTATTGCAGCCAGTGAAGAAATGGTTGCAGAATTACCTGTCTTTGGCTTGATTTGGAAGAAGGCAAAGACCGTGCAGAGACACAGTGGGCACCCTCCTTGGTGAGTGTTTCCTTTGCGCTGGTAGGAACCTCGGCTGTTGTAACTTATTTCTTTGGTGCATCAGTGTGCCCCGGGTCTTCATTTGGGGTGGACTCTTTTCAGACCTTTGGGCTGAAATCTTTGGTCATGATTAGTCACTTGTATGCTGGCCACGTGTGAATTCAATACAACCCTTTCTCCCGCTTTAGATGCTTTTACAAATGATGCTGTGCCTGGACAAGAGGGTCCTCTTCTGCCCCCTCTCTTTTGTTGTTTTTAGCATAATAGATCTTGGGTGGGGGAGGGGGGGCAAGGCACTTAAACTGTGGGGCCGGCGCCATTCATCTTCAAAGTGACAATACTCTAATGATGTATTACTAATGCATCACCAAAGTGCTTTTGTGCCGGAGATATATAACGGATCGGGAAGCGATGACAGGGCCCTGAGTCTTAGAGGACAGAGTTTTCAAGATCTCCTGGCTTCTGTCCTCAGCCATTCCACTCCATTATAAACGGAGGTTTATTTGTGGAGACTAAAAGGAGGGAAGGCTTCCTTGATTGCTGCTATCTGTACAGATGGCGCGTAGACATGAAGCTTTCTCTCCATTCCTGAGGAGTCCTGCTTCCAAAGAGCAAGACTGGAGACAGAACAGATGGAAGAAGTCAGGGCTCTCTTACTTCCCATTTTCTTTGTTTATTACAGTGGTTTTACCCCGGTCTGTAGCTGCAGTGGGGCCATTGGGGGCTTGGCCCCCTTCCTTAAAGGGCTGGCCCCACAAGATTTTTGTTGAGGCCCCCCACTTCTTCTCAGAAGCATTTAAAGGGGGATGGTGTGCGCCCCCTCCCTCCCTCAAGATTTAAAGGGCCCTCCAGCTGATTGGCAGGCCACATGATCCCTGCTGATCGGCTGAAGGGCCCTTTAAATCTTGCAGGAGGGGAGGGAGAGGGGTGGCCACTGGTGGTGGGGCTTGAGGGTGGATTGGAGTTTTCAATCATTTT
Source organism: Lepidodactylus listeri (assembly GCA_029233225.1). Lineage (NCBI taxonomy): Eukaryota > Metazoa > Chordata > Lepidosauria > Squamata > Gekkonidae > Lepidodactylus > Lepidodactylus listeri. The sequence continues at coordinate 684,107 of JARCFY010000022.1, forward strand.
AAAACATTTTTTCAAAGGTGTGTGCTTTTTTAAGTAGCGTGGGGTGCCGTAGTTGACTAATTCTTGCACTGAACAAGGGGGTTGGAGTAGGTGACCTCTAGGATCCCTTCTAACTCTGTGTCAAGAAACTGGTCTCCTTTAAGTGAGTTTTTCTGCCAAAGTGTTAGCTTTCTTGACTCTAGAAGTCATCACCCCACCTGCCAGCTTGTTATCAAAATTGTTGCTTTGGCTGGCAGAAGTGATTAACTTGCAGCAGCTGAGAACTGTCATCTAAAGTGGATGAAAGCTTGCAATTTAGAGATCTATTCTGGTAAGAGCTTTCTTTTGGCTTTTCTTTCTGCACTGAGAACTTCAGCCCCACCAGAAATTTTTTTGCCACATAAGCCACAAACTCCTGGTTACGGGCCTGGTTTTACCCCCATTATGTGGCATACGCAATAACACTCCCCAGTGACTTAGAATAAAATCTGAGTTACGGAACACAGTTAAAATATCTTTCTTTCAAAAAAATGCATCTGAATAAGCAGCAAAGATGAAAACAACCAGCCCAAGAGTCAGAGGGCAAAAGGCAAAATGAGGTTGCATAAGATTATATTTTTTATCATCTTATATTTTCATGGTTTATACCTTAGAGCTCCCCTGTGGATTGAGAATGTGGGAAAGAAAAAAGAAATTGAGATAACTGAGCAAAACCAGTAGGATCTGCTCTCAGCACAAGAGCAGAATTACAGAATTAACACAATCAACTAGGGTTGCCAATTCTGGGTTGGGAAATTCCTGGAGGTTCAGGGGAGGAGCCGGGGGGGGGCAGGGTTTGGAGACGGAGGCACCTAACTAATGCTTTACAGTCCACCCTCCAAAGCAGCCATTTTCTCCAAAGGAACAGATCTCTGTAATCTGGAGATCACCAGTAACTCCGGGAGATCTCCAGGTATCACCCTAGCCAGCCATCACCATACCTGTAGTAAACTCTCCAACTAACCAATATCTCAAGTGAATAGAGTTTATCCTAAAGGCTAGAAGGGTTGGCAATAGAAGAAGAACATCCGAGGGAGATAGAATTCTCAAGTCTTTGGCTGCGGTCAGATGAGCAGTTTGATCCAATGACGTTGCTGTTCCCTGCTGGATTTAAAGTGCCTGATCACACAGCAACATCTGCCTCCTGTTCCCCAGTCATTGGCAGCCCGTTCTGCCTCTACTTCAAAGCAGAGTGAACAGACACCGGGGAAGTCCAGCCTTTACGGACGTTAATGCTTTCACTCTGCATTTCCCGATGTCTGAACTTCCCTGTCGCGAACTCAATGCAGTTGGGAAGTGTGAATGTTCAGTTCTGTCTCAGCCCTTTTTTGTGTGTTTCCTTGGGATGTGTGCAAAAGTGCATATATGCATGCGTACCCCAAACTTACAAAAATACACCTATACAGTGCAGCTGCTGGGTGACCCTGCATCAGTCACAAGTTCTCTCAGAGCTGTTCTCTCAAGGGCAGTCCTCGAAAGAGCTCTCAGCCCTACCTACCTCACAGGTTGTCTGTTGTGGGGAGAGGAAGGGAAGGAGATTGTAAACTGCTCTGAGACTCTGAGTGAAGAGTGGGGTATAAATTCAATCTTCTTCCTCCTCCTCCTGGGCTTGGTTATCCAGCTCAGTAGCCACAGCTTCTGCCTGCTCCATCCAGGGCTCAGGTCGATGGCTTCCAATGATGGCTCCCATCAGGTTCATACGAGGTAAGGGCTGTCCCATGCTTGGCACTGGAGGAGGGTGACTGGAGGGGTGGGTTTGTCAGTGATTCTGGGGCCCAATCATAACCTTTTGCCCAGTGTCTCAGAAACACTAAGACCACTCTTGGTCTTTTCATCGGCATGAAGATGAGGCATAGCACAGCAACTCCCACCCAGATTTCCAGAGAACACAAGAACATAAGAACAGCCTTGCTGGATCAGACCAGGGTTCAGCCTTGTTCTGTACTGAGCCTGAGTCATCCCCGAACTAGTAACTGGAACTGGTTGAGCTTGTTACCCCTGAACAATAGCTTACCAGAATTCTGGAGTGAACCCATAGAGAAGTAGTATAATGTAAATAGCCTATTGTTGGGAGTGGGCTGTGTTAGGGTGTGGTCTTTGTATGCTTTATAACAGGTCTGATATCCTGGAATTTATCCTTGTGGTGTTCCTGAAATCACTTAATGAAGTAGAGCCGTTTCACTGCAATGCGTTCAGAACCCAGTATTTAAACAAGTCTAGTCCAGTAAAGTATTCTGTCTCAGAGAGTGGCCAACCAGTTCCTCTGGAGATCCGACAACAGGGCACAGAGGCCAAGGCCTTCCCCTGATCTTGCCTCTTGGCACTGCGATTCAGAAACTGACTGCCTCTGAATGTGGAGGTTCCCTTTAGTCACTGCATCTAGCAGCCCCTGATAGACCTCTCCTCTGATTCCCTTTCAAAGCCATCTATGCCCGAATACCCTCTGGCAGTAAATTCTGCATTTTAATCACTCTGTGTGTAAAGAAGAGTTTCCTTTTGTCTGTCCGGTGCCAAATCAAAAGTCTGAATCCTATCCTAATGCATTAAGAGGTTTTGTTTTTAAATTCACTCGGGGGCAGGAGAAATGAGTATTTCTGGTACTGGAAATGAATGCTAATGATACGAATCAACATATCTGTTTGGCTGCACGGGAGCAATAACTCATGCAGTGACTCATTTTTTTGCTTCCCCCCCCTCCCCCGGCATCGGATTTCATTCAGCTCAATTACTTTGCCAGGGCACGCTCTGCTCCAGCGAGGCTTGAAGTTCTGGAGGATTGTGAACATTTGGGTGACATGTGCCCACCTGAAACCGACTCATGCTTCACTCCCTGCAGCACTGCAGTATGGATTTTGTAGTGGGATTCCACATCAAGACTACAAAACCCTCCTTGCAGTGCTGTGATAAGTAAAATGTATATCTGCAAAATAAATAAATAAATAAATAAATAAATTAAAGCCATTTGAGTCAATTGATGATGCTGAAAGAATACCAGGTGCAAATGAAACAGGTCACAATTTGAACTTTCCACAGACATTTGCTGCTCAGATAGATTGATTGATCGGGAACTCACTCGGTCATGTGGCACTCAGGTCTCAAGCTGCTGAACTAGCGACTTTCCGGACTGCAGCTCAGCGTCTTAACCTCTGAGCCACCGTGGCCCCGAGGGTAGAGAAAAGCAGGATATAAAACCCAACTCTTCTTCTAATCTGGAGAGCCGAGTTTGATTCCCCACTCTTTCTCCACATGAAGTCTGCTGGGTGACGTAGGGTCAGTTACAAGTTATCTCAGAGCTGTTCTCTCACAGGCAGTTCTCGAAAGAGCTCTTGGAGCCCCACCGACCTCACAAGGAACCTGTTGTGGGGAGAGGAAGGGAAAGGCGATTGTAAGCAACTCTGAGACTCCTTAAGGTAGAGAAATGCGGGTATAAAAAAGTACTCTTCTTCTTCTAGCTCTTATAATGGGCATCCATTTGACCTGTTCTCCTGCCCTTCGTAGTTTCACAGCCTTGAAAACAACAACCCATTGCATTTGGGCTGCTCTGGATGACCTGCTGGAAGCTTTTGTGGACTATAAATGTTAGAAGAGGAACGGTTCGGTTAGAATCTTTCCAAATAGTCATTGTTTGTCTTGGAGGCTTGAGATTTTTACAGCCCCTGGAAGCACTGGTGCACAAAGCCAAAGATCTGAGGAGGGATAAAGATGGATATTGAAATCATCATTCCGATGGGAGGTCCCCGGCGCCTTCTGATTTACAGGAAATAGGTTATGGGATATAGCCTTGTAAATGTTTCTATAAGGTGTTGGGGGAATGGTTTCCTTCTTCCACGACTGGGTTTATCACTGGTTTTATTGCAAGGTTTAAAGCGTTCCGTGGTTTGCATACAACGTGCGCCGGAGTTTATTCCTTCCTCAAAACATCATGTGTTTTTGTCATTTTGCTTCTATGTCAATAGACAACGGAACAGAGTGGGCTGCTGATATAAAGCGTCTGTTAGGAAACCGCCCAGCTGTGGGGAGAAAAGGTGCTTCGGTGAGGGTGCAGTGATGGAAACTCCATTTCGGCCCCCCCCCCCCGCATACTTAGATGGAAGAGGAAATGTGAAGGATAAAAGGGATGTGGCAGAGGCTGACTTCGTCTGATTCCCCATCAAGAGCCCTGACCAGTGTTCCCTCTAAGCTGAGTTAGTGTGAGCTAGCTTGCAGTTTCTTAGCCTCCAGCTTGCAGATTTTTGTCTCAGCTCAGGAAGGAGGGCCCCCGAGGGAACTAATTTATGCAGCAGCCAGATTGCTCACTCACAATTTTAATGCCAGTATTTATTTTATTTTATTTATTTTATTTATACCCCACCCTCCCCGCCAGAGCAGTCTCAGGGAGGCTTACCTAAAATGGTGTAGCTCAAGCAACGATATAAGTAAAAGCTTAAAAACACGACATAAGGTGCTAGCGAACAATTTAAAGTACAATTTCTGCTCGCAAGATTCCACAGCTTAGAGGGAACATTGGCCCTGAGTAGGACAACCCAGGCTAGCCCGTCGTAAGCTAAGCAGGGTCACCCCTGGCTAGTACTTGGATGGGAGACTGCCAAGGAATACCAGGGTTGCTAGGCAGAGGCAGGCAATGGACAACCACCTCTGAAACATCTCTTGCCTTGAAAACCCTCTGGGGTGGCCATAGGTCAGCTGTGACTCGATGGTACTTCCCACAACAACTGAGAGCGTTCTTGTTTGCAAACTGTTTGTAGCCCTTGAATGCTGAGTTTTCAAGAAGCAACACAAAGAGGAATGACATCACAAGCCAGGGGTCCCCAGCGTGACACCCTCAGTTCACCAACACTTTTCTCGGTGCCCATCAAGTGTCTTTAGAAAGGGGGTGGGTCGCCTGCCCAGCAGGGCTTCTTGTGGCCACTGGAGACTTGATAGGTCGTACAGGTTAAAACAGCGGCTGTGGTGGCTCAGTGGTTAAGACGCTGAACTGTAGTTCAGCAGTTTGAGACCCAAGTGTCATGTGATGGAGCAAGCTCCCGTCTCTGGTCCCAGCCCCGGCCAACCTAGCAGTTTGAAAGCAAGAAATTGAAAGTGGATAAATAGGTACCGCTTTGGTGGGAAGGTAACAGCGTCTTAAAGGTGCCGCTGGACTCCCAATTTATTCTACTGCTCCAGACCAACATGGCTGACCACCTTGAGCTATCTTTGTGGCCACACTGTTTCAGTTAGGAAATTCCAGTTTCCAGCATGGAGTCTCCCCATTTGGGACTTCCCTTCCCATGCCACCTTGCACCAATTGCATATAAATGGTGAAAATGAAACAAACTGATCAGGGGGACACTGCAAGAGGAAAACGAAAAGGCTTGCTATCGGACAGCATGGAGAAAGGGCATATTCATGTATTGCTAGTTCGGAGCTGGGTAAAACCTGGCTTCATCTCTTAACAACAACTTGTCATTCTGCAGGAATGAAAAATAAGGACTGTGAAGCTATTCAACGGAGAGAGCTTTTGGCAAGCGCGTGGGAATGCTATAAATCAACTTCAATTCCCGGGTAGCCGGGGTTTTTTTAGCGTGTACTCTGCCAGTCCTCCTTCTGCGAGCTTTTCTGCCAGTTTCCTTCTGCTTGTTGACCCAAAAGGAACAGAGATTGGAACTGACAAACAGTGATGTGGTTTTTGGAGAGGTGCAAGATTGGCTCCCGGGGGTTTAGGGGGTGGGGGTGGGGTGGCTCCCTAGTAAAAGCTTAACTTTGTGGCACCCTCCTAATTTCGCTGGTTTGTTTTTTTTTATGAACAAAAGGACTTTTAAACAAAAAGACAATAATGCTAGGAAAAGACAATAATGGTAGGAAAAGTTGAAGGCAGCAGGAAAAGAGGAAGACCCAAGAGGAGATGGATTGACTCAACGAGGGAAGCCATGGCCCTCAGGTTGTAAGACCTGAGCAAGGCGGTTAATCACAGGATGTTTTGGAGGCCGTTGATTCATAAGGTTGACATAAGGCAGGAAAGACCTGACAACACTTCACACACCCACCCCCACCCACCCACCCCACCCCCACACCACGAATTGTAGTGCTTTCTCCAGTTGAATGTTGAAGAATGTTGGTAAAATTATTGCAAAAAAGAGGCTTGTGAGTCATGGGGCATAATTCTTGCTTAGGTGATGAGATCAGGACAATTTTGATTTTTTCTTCACTGTTATTTTGCTCCCCCCCAAACCCCATTTTGATTTTTTTTTCATCTCCCTTGCCTGTGATTTTTTATTTCTGCACTGTCTTCTCTTTCCTCACTCCTAGCGTCCCCACAAAATGTGCACATTTTCTGTGCTTTTTGCATGTTGACACGGTAGTGTTATACACAGAGATGACATGCGTTGCACATGTAAAGGCCACGCGAGCTGGCCTTTTCAGCATATATAACGCAATGCAAACAAATCCACAGAACACCCCCCCCGCCCCCCGTGGTGAGGACTGTAAAACCAAAACATTGACAAATTATGCAGACAACTATAAAACAAAAACAGGGAGCAATTCACTCATCTCTAATTGTTTCTGTACTAAAAATAAATCCCATATACATCATCTTTAAAATTAATTGGGCCGCTACAGCTTTTATCTCTCAGGGAGCTGCTCTGCATTTGAATGCCGAACGAACTGATGGTTCTCTGGACTGCATCACTTTCGACTTCTGAATGCTTCATCCATAACAAATGCTTCTCCCACAGTCTAGCAACCGACACACATTCAGGAGTATGTAGCCAGTCCTTCTTCATGCACAGCTGTTCTCTGAAGTAGCACCATCTCGATTCTGCTCCAGTCTGTGTAATGTTCTAGAACTAAGAGGGGCTGTGACTCAGTGGGAGAGCCTCTGCTTGGCATGCAGAAGGTCCCAGGTTCAATCCCGGCATCTCCAGTTGAAAGGACCAGGCAGCAGGTGATGGGAAAGACCTCAGCCTGAGACCCTGGAGAGCTGTCAAGAGGGGCTGTGGCTCAGTGGCAGAGCACCTGCTTGGCATGCAGAAGTTCCCAGGTTCAGTCCCCAGCATCTCCAGTTAAAAGGATTAGGCAGTAGGTAATGGTAAAGACCTCAGTCTGAGACCCTGGAGAGCCTCTCTCAGTCTGAGTAGACAAAACGGACCTTGATGGACCAAGGTTGTGATTCAGGTTAGGGCAGCTTCATGTATGATCATGCGTGTATGAACTGTGTTCCCTGCTCATGGCGTGGGCAGATGCTGTTCTGCCTACCCCAATTTTCTAAACAAACATGGGGCTTCTATTGGTGGGGTCCAAGGCCAGTTATTTCTTCTGTGGCCTGCCTGAATGGATGGGGGCACTGGAATGTGTACTGAAGCCACCTCCACATGCTTAAGGCTTTAGGCTGCAGGTGTGATGAGTTATCACAGAAGAACAGGCAGAGTCAGGTGTCACTGAATGAGGCAGGGCCCAGTGTGTTGTGGCACCCACTGAGTTAGCTCTGGACTCAGAAGCCTCAGAGGAAGAGCTGAAGGAGCAAGAAATTTGGCCTGGAGGAGAGCAGAGAATTCTGGGAGACCCCTGCAAGCTAGATGGCCCTGGCCCATCTATCCCAGTGGCTGCCCTTGCTGAACCTGAAGATGGAGGTCCTCCCGAACTTGCCTCAGAGGAGCCTGAAGTTTAGCGCTTGTCTTTATATCCTCTCCCCAGCCAGTGCTCCCTCTAAGCTGTGGAGTCTTGTGAGCAAAAATTCTACTTTGTGAGCTACTGGCATTAAAGTTGTGAGCGAACGATTTGGCTGCTGCTTAAATTAGTCTGCTCTGGAGCCACATCCTTCCTGAGCTGAGACCAAAATGTATGAGCTGGAGGCTAAAAAACTGAGCTAGCTCACACTAACTCAGCTTAGAGGGATCACTGCCCCCAGCTCCTGGAGAAACAAAGCGCAAGTCTGGGAAATGGTCCACCAGCCCACCAGAATCTGCCTCCGCCCAGCAGGAGCTCCAGTTCTCCAAGAACCAAAAGAATAAAGCTGGATGGCATTATTCACATTTAGCTATCACAGAATTAATATACCAGACGGGCGCTCCCATCAAACAATCACCCTTATAAGGTCTCAAATTCCCCCTCTGATTTCCCTGTGAATTTTCAGTTACCTGTCTGATAAGTGGGTAGCCTTTAGGTAGCACGTTGCTCTTCTTATGTGGTAAATTAAGTTTTACTGCAGTGCTGTTGTCCCACATTATTACTGCTTGATACTTTATCGGCTTACATCCCAGATAATGAACTGTGACTGAGGAGGGTCTGTAGAGAGCCAGTTTGGCGTAGTGGTCAGAAGTGTGGACTCCACTCTGGGAGAACCGGGTTTGATTCCCCACTCCTCCACATGCAGCTGCTGGTGTGACCTTGAGACAGTCACAAGTTCTCTCAGAGCTGTTCTCTCAAGGGCAGTTCTCGAGAGAGCTCTCTCAGCCCCACCTACCTCAGAGGGTGTCTGTTGTGGGGAGGGGAAGGAGGTTGTAAGCCGCTCTGAGACTCTTTTGGGTAGTGAAGGGCAGGGTATAAATCCAATCTCCTCCTCCTACTCCTTCATGGAAGGATCTCCGTAGGGGATAACCAAGCTTCTCTCCCACTCTGCACCTTGTCATTACAGGGAATGATAGGCCTGTAGACCCACCCCATATCCAGATCTTCTCTCTCTGATTGGTCAAGGAATGTGACCTCAGGGCAAGCACACATCCACCAGGGGGCTCCAGTGCATCCCTGGTTACTACATGCTATGCTGTGGGAATCCTACCCTCAATGCATGTTGCATCAGCAGTAGAACCGGATAGATTACAGTAATGTGCTCTTCATGGGGCAGCTCAGAAGCTTTAGCTAGTACAGAAGGGAGTTGCCCGTTTGACGACTGCAGGCACATGCTAGGTTCACCTCCCGTGACTGTTAATTTGGTGTAGTGGTTAAGAGTGGCATACTCTGATTGGAGAACTGGGTTTGATTCCCCACTCCTCCACGTGAAGATTTCTTCTTCTCTATAAATCCTCCCTCAGAAATAGGCACCTAGGCACACTGGAAGTTGTAACAGAAATAAAATGTGTTGGATTTAAACAGGCAGCGGTTGGGAAATTATATTTACAAGTGAATTCTGGGTAGGTTTGATAAAGAGAAGTTCAAATATATATCCAGTTCATATTTATCAAGCACAGAATATGCTTTAAAAGTAGTCAGCTTAATTTTTTCTCCCTTCCGTTCCTGGTAACTCTTCTCCCTTTTGCTGTGTTGACAGAGTGGATTGGGTTCTAACAGGGGAGCTCGCAAACAACTGGCAGTTGGGCTCTCGTTCCTGAGCAGTAGTTAATAAAATATTAGCTATTTGATTGGATTGTATTAAAGAATGGAACTGTGGCTTAACACGTTGCAATTAAATTGTGCTTGCCTTGGCAGCACATATACTAAAAACTGAGCTAAAGGTTTTGTTGGAAATAGTTTCAGGGCTGCAGGTATAAAACCCGCACCTTCTCGTCTAAAGAATCTAAGGATGGCATTTGCGCACTTTTCTGCAGCGTTTGCGATCATACGGACTTTGAAATTAGCATTAAAAAAATAGGTCCTTTATTTTACTTGAATAGCTGTGCTACTGCTGCAAGAAATAAGTTTCTCCAGAACTGTGGGAACCGAAGTTTCTTTTCTCCTATCGCTGGGGAAGTTTTTGAGGTTTCTTTAATTGGAGGAAAATTGTCCATATCCTCCAGTATAGATTTCTGGACCATATAGCTGGGTTGGTGAACTCTTCAATGTATGATTCATCATAAAAATTTGATTTTGAGTAGACTGCAAGCTAGCTCATTAGAAGATTGAATAATGGAAAAGAGACAGTGGCAAATTGATTTTTCTGGCCTAATGAAAGCTGACAACAAGAGATTAAACATATCTAACTTTATAATAAAGCGCTCAATCGATATCACCGAACGGCATGTCCCATTTTTCTAATTATACTAGCGAGCATGAATATGCTTATTAGCGAGAAGGAACACGATGTCTGAAGGGGAGTGGAGACAGAATAAAAGGGTGGTGGTGGAAAGTGATGTGATGGATGGCACGATGCATATAGAAGGATGGTGCTTAGTTGGATACTTGGCTTGCATGTAGAGGACCCCAGGTTCAGTCCCTAGTTATCGCCACTTGAAGGGTCTTTGATAGCTCATCAGAGTGGTCAATACAGTGCTAGATGGACCAGTACTCTGACTCTGTATATATTGGTTTCACGCAGGCTCATAGCCAGGGTTATGTGGCTTGTGGGGCAAATGTTTTTTCTGGTGGGGCTGAAGTTCTCAGCACAGAAAGAAAAGCCATGTAGCCAATAGGAAGCCATTACCCGGATAGATCTGTAAATTGCAGGCTGTCAACCACTTTAGATGACAGTTCGCAGCTGCTGCAAGTTAATCACTTCTGCCAGCCTAAGCAACAATTCTGAGAACCAGCCGGCAGGTGAGAGTGATGACTTCTATAGTCAAGAAGGCTAACACTTAGGCAGAAACCTCTTTTTAGAAAAGACCAGTTTCTTGACACATGGTTAGAAGGCATCCTAGAGGTTACCTACTCCAACCCCCTTGCTCAGTGTGGGAATTAGTCAACTACAGCACCCCACTCTGCTTAAAGGAGCACACACCTTTATAAAATGTTTGAAAATGATTGGAAAAAAGCATTTACAGGAGAAATCCTTGTGGGGCTGTGCTTTTAAGAAAGGGGGCAGAGCCCTCAAAAGCCCCACCATTGCTACATGCCTGGCTTCATGTGCCTAGGAGAGGTAATAGCGGAAGGGTAGAGCATCTTACATTGTATGCATAAGGCCCCAGGTTCAGTCCTTGGACTTGCTATCTGAAATTCTTGGTATATGTTTGGAAGGGGGGGAGGCGTCATGACGTAGTCCAGTTTCATCAGATCTTGGAAGCGAAGCATAGCTGGTCCTTGGACAGTTCACCACCAAGGAAGGGTCTGCAGAGAAAGGTAATGGCAAACCCCTCTGCTTCTCATGTGCCTTGAAAGCCCCTTGCAGTGGTCACCATAAGTCGGTTGAGAGACTGGACAGCACTTGTATACTCAGAAAGATTCTTCTCTGTTCATGACCTTGGAAAATAGACAGTACTAAGCTAGCTGGGGAAGTGGTCCAACTTAGAACAGGGCAGTTTCAAGTAGGGTCTTTGCAGTCCCAGTCATGGATATGATTTCATTTAATACATTTAATACCTAGTCTCCCCTGAGACAACTCCAAAGGGCTTAACTGGGCACAAACTAGGTGTATAAATAAAGTACAAGTTATGTGGCTGCAGGGTATTGTCAGATAATAAACATACATATATCACTCCATCGGGGAGAGACCCTTAAAATAATATCAATTCTAATTCACAATTTTAAGGTTCTCTCCCCGATGGAGTGATATATGTACGTTTGTTATCTTACAATAAGTTATTCATATATATTATTAAATTGATCTATATGCACATAAGAATCAGCCTAAAGTGCAGGGGAAATTAAAGGGTATTTTACCCCACCCCCCAAGGATGAAACTTAGAGGACTCCGTAGGGACCCTGTGTCAGTTTTCACACATTGCAATGCTTAGAGAGCCAGTTTGGTGTAGTGGTTAAGTATGTGGACTCTAATCTGGGAGAACCGGGTTTGATTCCCCACTTCTCCACATGCAGTCAGCTGGGTGACCTTGGGTCAGCCACAGTTCTTTCAGAGCTGTTCTCTCATGAGCAGTTCTCGGAAGAGCTCTCTCAGCCCCACCTACCTCCTAGGGTGTCTGTTGTGGGGAGAGGAAGGGAAGGAGATTGGAAGCCGCTCTGAGACTCCAAGTGAAGGGTGGGGTATAAATACAATCTCCTCCTCCCCCTCCTCCTCCTCTTCCTCCTCTGTGCAGCATAGAAATGAAACCAAAAAGGAACACAAGGAACCCTTAAGAAGTGAATGCACTGTTTTAAAGGTTCTGAGTTAGATGAGATCTGGTTTGTTTGTTTCTCAAACACAATGGGGTCTATATTATTATTTTTTTCTATGACATAAACTTTAAAAAGAGAGAAATATCCATGGATTACTGGTGGCATTTCTTCCCCGTACAGTCTTTTCTTTTCCTGGCATTTGATGTCTGTTTTGTTTATGTGCTTATTTTTCTTCTCGACTCCCGAGACTATTTTGCTCTGATTTGACTTCAATTTTAAATTCTCTTGGAAGTGCTCCTACAGTTATGCTTTTTTCAATTTTGTGTGTGTGTGTTTTTTTAAAAAAACCCTTTCCCCAGCACGATTGGCTTTTTTCCAGGCAGAATAGCTTGGGGCAAGAACCTGATCAAGCAGATGGGGGGGGGGGGGGGGAAACACTTGCAAAGAAGGCTGGAAAATAAAGTGTTAGAAAACCAGACCTGTGAAGCAAGTGGCAGAGAGCAGTTCAGGCCCTGTCTTCTCTGGTTCAGAGTTTCAGATAGCAGGTGATGGGACAGATGCTGATCTGCCTGAAAACCAATACCAACTAGAATAGATAGCATCGACACATGAATCTGCTTAATAGTGGACCAGATCCTTGGTCCACCAAGGTCATTATTGTCTACTCAGACTGGCAGCGGCTTTCCAGGGTCTTTCACATAACCTACTGCCAGACAGGTCCTTTAACTGGAGAGGTTGGGGTTTGAACCTGGGACCTTCTGCATGCCAAGCTGAGGCTGTACCCTGGAGCCATGTCTCCTTGACCTAGAGGGACCAATGTTCTGAGCATATGAGCAGTTTTGTGTACCAGATCCTTTGGAGATGCTGGGAATTGAACCTGGGACCTTCTGCATGCCAATCAGATGCTCCACCATGGAACCATGTCCCCTTGACCTAGAGGGACCAGTGTTCTGAGCATATGGGCAGTTTTGTATGCCAGATCCTTTAACTGGTGATGCTGGGGATTGAACCTGGGACCTTCTGCATGTCAAGCAGTTGCTCTGCTATGGAGCCATGTCCCCTTGACCTAGACACAGGAAATGCCAGGGATTGAACCTGGGACCTTCTGCATGCCAAGCAGATGCTCTACCATGGAGTGGCATCCCCTTGACCTAGAGGGACCAATGTTCTGAGCATATGAGCAGTTTTGTATGCTATTGAACCTGGGACCTTTTACATGCCCAGCAGATGTTCTACCACAGAATCATGTTCCCACGACTTACAGGGACCAGTGTCCTGAACACACGAGCAGTTTCATATGCTTATGTGTTGTGGAGAGACTGTGGCTCAGTGACAGTGCCGAAGGTCCCTGGATTAGTCCCTATCCTCTCAGGGCCCCACAGGTCAGGAAACGCTGTCTTAAAAAGAAAATCCTTGAGCAGAAGTAGGGAAGGCGGTTTTTGTGCCAAGAAGATTCGTAGGAGCTGTCCTCTTTCCTTGGTGCTGAAACCTGACCCTCTGACCGTGGAGACCTGTTACTAGTATTCTGTGGATGTCTTACTGCTGTGCCAGTGTGTGATGTAATTTTCCATCTATGAGGAAGTCTTTGTGAAATGGAGAGATTTCTGCTTGCAAATTCTGTTGGGTGGATCGTTGCACTTGGGAAATATGAAGATGATATGTGTATATTAAGCACTAAAGCACTTTATACTACTAAGGAGCACTTTAATGTTCAGTGGTCCACAACTTTTGAGAATGGAGACAGACAAGCTGTATTCGTGAAGCATGTTATTGGACACATAGCACAATTGCTTTGGGTTTTTTTTTTGTATTTTTCATGTGTGTGTGTGTGTGTGTGTGTGTGTGTGTGTGTGTGTGCACATGTGAGTGAGTGTGCGTGCACCTGGAAATCATGGCAACCTCTGTTGACTGACCCCTAGTGGGGGCCTGGAGGATTTTCAGAGAGGTGGCTGAATAGAGAAGAAGAGTTTGGATTTATACCCCGCCCTTCACTTGGAGTTGCAGAGTGGCTTACAGTCTCCTTCCCTTCCTCTCCCCACAACAGAAATCCTGTGAGGTAGGTGGGGCTGAGAGAGCTCTCTGAGTGAACTGCTCTTGAGAGAACCGCTCTGTGAGAACTGTGGCTTGCCCAAGGTCACCCAGCAGCTGTATGTGGAGGAGGAGTGGGGAATCAAACCTGGCTCTCCCAAATTAGAGTCTGCACTTCTAACCACTACACCAAACAGCTTGCCCCTATCCTCCCCACTGCTGGTATTTCAAGGAGGTCTCCCATAATAGTACTTGCCGGAGTCAACCCTGTTTAGCTTTCGAGATCTGATGTGATTGGGCTTGCTTGGGCTGGTTAAGTCAGGGCTCATAGCACAATTACCGTTGTGTTATTGAAGACTTCTGAAGATTCTGTGTGTGGATCCTGCTGGGCTGATTTTCGGGCCTCTAAAGCGATTTCTGTAAAAATAAGTTGTGATGCTACCCATACATTGGATGGGTTATTGCTCTTGTTATCTATGGAATGATGTTATTGCTCCTGCTACCTATGGAATGTTGACATTAAGCTTAATGAAACATTTTAGGTCTTATATTATGCAGTATACTTCTAGTGATTGAAAAAGAGCAGTTTCTTGAAAAAGAGCAGTTCTCAGTCAGAGCTCTCTCAGCCCCACCTACCTCATAGGGTGTCTGTTGTGGGGAGGGGAAGGGAAAGGAGACTGTAAGCTGCTCTGAGACCCCCTTGGGTAGTGAAGGGCAGGGTATAAATCTAATCTATTCTCTCTTCTTTTTCTTGAAATACAACCACCTGTTTTTGTCTTGCTTTGCTGTCCTCTGATCCTGTGGTCTGTTTTTTGACATGTCATGTTCTCTGTGACAGCGAACCCCTCTGCAGCAGCCTGGCAAAGAGCAATGGTTAAGCCAATGAGCTTGGAAGCCCTGAATCCAAGTTCAGCTACGCACTCCTGGCATAGAAGAAGAGACTGGATTTATACCCTGTCCTTCACTACCCAAAGGAGTCTCAGAGCGGCTTACAATCTCCTTTCCCTTCCCCTCCCCACAGCAGACACCCTGTGAGGTAGGCAGGGCTGAGAGAGCTCTTTTGAGAACTTCTCTTGAGAGAGCAGCTCTGGGAGAACTTATGACTGACCCTTGGTCACACCAGCAGCTGCATGTGGTGGAGTGAGGAATCAAACCCGGTTCTCCCAGGATGAAGTCCATGCTCCTAACCAGCAAGGGCATAGACTTTCAAATTTCCCGGGGGGGGGGGACTGGGGCTGGGGCTGGCCCAGAGACATTACAGGCCATTGTCTCCAGAGGAGGCTCAGCATGTCCTGGAAAAGTTCGGGGGGGGGCTCCGGCTCCCCAGCCCCCCTGAAGTTGATGCCTATGCTAACCAGTACACCAAACTAGCTGTAGAGAAATGGTTAAGCCAATAAGCTTGGAAGCCCTGGATTCAAGTTCAGCCACAAACTCCTTAGATAGACCAGTCCTAAGGAAAGCTTGCCTCATTCCACTTCAACCCTGTCTCCACAATCCATAACACAGGGCTAAAGGATCAGGAAATTTCTCCATGATTATTTCACTCTACATTCCACTCCTTCTTAATTCTGGATTTTAGAGCAGGAGAATTTCAAAAATTAATTCTAAAAGCGGAGGCTTTTTCCGCTTTGCTGCTGTTTTTAATTACACTGCCCTGATTGCATCGCCCTCTCGCTTTCGTGTGGTGTGTGTAGATAAAACGTTGCAAAATTAAAAGGTATTGTCACCCCGTACAATTCCATCAAAATGCTTTTTGTGCCATCTCTCAATCCTGGGCATGCCTGCACACCTGGGCATAAAACATTGCACACAATCTTGGTGCAACTGTACATGCTGCAGATGTAAAGATTGCTTTTTCCAGTGTTGAACTAATGCCTGGTAGGGACCATATCGCTCATAACTTTTCGTGTCTGTGGTTCGTCGTATGAAATATGAATGCAAAAAGAGAGAGAGAAGCAATGGAGGTTTCCTAATGAATCGATCCCACTTTGGAAACCTCATCAGGAGATTCTGAATTCCAAAATCGAGTATTTCAGAAGCTTGCCTAAGAGATAATATCACTTCTTCCTCGCAGGGTTGATTCCTGACAGAGTAGCTATGTGGAATGCTTTAAATGCTTTGAGAAGGCATGGCGCGGAATGTGAAGCTGGATGTCCCAGGTTAGCCTGAACTTATCAGAACTCTGAAGCTAAGCAGGGTCGCCCCTGATTAGTATTTGGATGGGAGACCTCCAGGCAAGTCCAGGGTCACTACACAGACCCTCTTTACAGCTCTCCAGGGTCTCAGATGGAGGTCTTTCACATCACCTGGTGCCTGATGCTTTTAGCTGAAGATGTCGGGGATTGAACCTGGGACCTTCTGCATGCCAAGGAAAGGCTCTGCCACTGAGCCACAGCCCCTCTTTACAGCTCTCCAGGGTCTCAGGCGGAGGTCTTTCCCATCACCTCCTGCCTGATCCTTTTTTACTGGAGATGCCGGGGATTGAACCTGGGACCTTCTGAACGACAAGCAGAGGCTCTGCCACTGAGCCATAGGCCCTCTCTACAGCTCTCCAGGGTCTGAGGCTGAGGTCATTCACTGAGTCATGGTCCCTCCCCTAACGCTCATCCATTAGGCAAATTAGGCCTAGCTTAAAATCTTATCCATGTTGTCTTTTTTGGGGGACTGGGACTGGTTTTTTTTAAGAAAGAAAGCCTATCGAGGCAATGGAAAAGACAATTTGGGAGTGACTATTAAAAACATCACAGAATGCCCTAAAGCTTTCTAAACAGGATGAGCCACCAATGCAGGGGGAAAAAAAACAACAGGAAGGGTTTTCTACAGGGTCACAACATTTTTAGAGCAAGCCCAATTAGCTGAATTCACTGTGGCGGCCCATCCTCCCTAGCCCATGAATATTGAGGCCCAACACCTTGTTTTTCAGGCCTGGGTCTACCCCCCCACTGCCTTCCCTCAAAAAGCCCATTTCCCAAAAAACTGGCTCTCTGTTAGGCTGAAGGGCATGGTGAACGCTCACACCCAGATCCCACCCCAAGTCTATTGCCTTGACCTGGATCGGGTGCAACTCAACGGGGGTTTACACATACACACAAACACCCCCCTCCAGCAGGGCCCAGTTAAGGCCTTGCCCTCCTCTCCCTTCCCCCCAGTAATTGACATATTAAAATTGCATACACAGAAGGGTGTTTTGCTTGACTGAAACAGTGCCTTGTAATACACAAGAGAGAGAGAGAGAGAGAGAGAGAGAGAGAGAGAGAGAGAGAAGGAAACGATGTTCAAGCGCAACCCCATTTTTCTAGCACAAAGGACTGCTTTTGTGTCATTCCTAAATAATTTAAACCCCTTTGGTCTCTAATCCGTATGGTCTGGGAAGGGAAGTTCCGGTGAAAGCATTTTGTTGAGCACTTCCCTGCTTAATTTCTAAAAGCCACAGTACAAGTGACAGGTGTGTGTGTGTGTGTGTGTTTTAAAAAAACCCTTGGCTGTCTTGTCATTTCGGCGGCTCCTTGCAAAGTGATGAACAGGCAAAGTAGATTTCAGAAGCATTGCAGAGTTTATTAGTAAAGGTAAAGGTTTCCCTTGCTCGAAA
Organism: Lepidodactylus listeri; assembly: GCA_029233225.1. Lineage (NCBI taxonomy): Eukaryota > Metazoa > Chordata > Lepidosauria > Squamata > Gekkonidae > Lepidodactylus > Lepidodactylus listeri. The sequence continues at coordinate 701,640 of JARCFY010000022.1, forward strand.
GCCAGTCGAATCCGACTCTAGGGTTGCAGTGCTCATCTCTGTTTCCAAGCTGAAGAGGCAGCGCTGTCCGAAGACTTTTTCTCTGGTCATGTGGCCAGCATGACTAAATGCTGAGGCGCACGAAACGCTGTTACCTTCCCACCGAAGCGGCACCTATTTATCTACTTGCAATTTCTTGCTTTCAAACTGCTAAGTCATCAGGAGCTGGGATGAGAGACGGGAGCTCGAGCTGCCGAACTACAGACCTTCTGATCTGCAGTACAGCATCTTAACCTCTGAGCCACCGCGGTCCCTGCTGAATTTATTACCTAATGACAAAAAAAAGAGATAAGGGACTGAGGTACGGTGACCCGAAAGTAAGGGTAAGGGTACTGTGACCCGCAAGCCCAAATTTACTCGGTATGGGGACCCATCCAGAGCTGGTCCTAGGCTTCTTTTATGGAGGTTACATGTCCTCCTCCATTGCTCTCTCTCATTCCCCCCCCCCAAGATTGTGGGGGGGTCATTTGGGTTATTCTTCCCATTCAAGACCTTTTGGATTTTATCCACACAACAGAGATAGAATTCAATGAGATCTGGACACATTGGTAAAATGGGCGGATATGAACAAGATGCAGTTTCACAAGGATAAGTGCCGAGTTCTACATCTGGGTAACAAAAATGAGGAACACGCCTACTGGAATTGGGGGTACGTTTCTGGGTAGCAGTGTGCATGAACAATATCTTGAGGTATGGGTGGACCATAAGTTAAATATGAGCAGCCAGTGTGATGCGGTGACAAAAAAGGCTAATGCGATCTTGGGGGGGGGGGGTATCAACAGGGGCACAACATCCAAATCGCAAGATGTCATAATCCTGCTGTACATTGCATCAGTCAGGCAGCACCTGGAGTATTTTGTGCAGTTCTGGAGGCCTCACTTCAAAAAGGGTGTGGGCAAAATGGAGCGGGTGCAGAGGAGAGCGATCAGAATGATGGGGGGGGGGGCCCTGGAGACCAAGCCCTGCGAGGAAAGGCTGAGGGACTTGGGGATGTTTAGTCTGGAGAAGGGGAGGTTGAGGGGGGACAGGATGTCTCTCTTTAAGCATTTGAAGGGCTTAGAGGAGGACAGGGAGCTGTTCCTGTGGGCAGCAGAGGAGAGGACTCGCAAGAATGGGTCTAAATTAAGGGCGGGAAGGTACCAGCTGGATCTTAGGAAGAATTTGACAGTAAGAGTTGTGCAACAGTGGAATCGGCTGCCTGGGGAGGTGGTGAGCTCCCCCTCCCTGGCAGTCTTCAAGCAGTGGCTGGACAAACACTTGTCAGGGATGCTCCAGGCTGATCCTGCATTGAGCAGAGGGTTGGACTAGATGGCCTGTATGGCCCCTTCCAACTCTGTGATTCTTGGAGTCTATGGTCTCAAGAAGAAAGCAGGCACTGAGGTGTTCCTGGGTGTCGTGCTGAATGCCTGGATTAGACCAATTCATGGAGAGCATCTATGAACCCTTGAGAGTGACACTTTAACCCTGGAGGGTGAAAGGGAACCCTCATATTCAGAGGGGAAAAAACTTCAGGAAACCAGGTCTTGCAGGGGCAGTTAACAGGGGAAGATAATTCTTCAGACCTTGCTTTGGCCATGGGAGTATGAACAAGATGGGCTACTGTCTCATCCAGGCAAGGCCTTATACCCCGGAATCTGTGCTCCCGTTCAGAGTGTTTATTTCACTGGATAATTCCCTACGATGATTATGTAAGAGGATAAACAGCATTAGAGAGAGACTGCTCCTGTCTTAGGTCTGTTAATCTTCTACGGAGGTTGTGCCAGCCAGCCAAGAAAGGCCAATTAAGTTTGAGCCCATGATATCCATTTCTTCCCGCCCCAAAGCAGAGGCACCCAAAGCAGATTAAGTTCCGACAGCTGCTGCACCCGTTATTTCTTGCTGTTCAGCCTTTTTGGTTATTACATTAGCGGACAAGCTGGCACAGATCAGGCCGTCTTTCGAGGAGTGATTCGCAAGGTCAGGGAGTGAGGAGATTTGAGTTGGAGGCATGAAAAGCCCGTCCTGATAACGGAGGATCTCTCGGGCTGATCTGCATAGGCGGCCCAGGACTGGGAATATATCACCTCGCGAGATACTTTTCTGATGAATTCATTTGTCAGCCGGTTATCAGCAAATGGTTGGAATAACCTAAGAGTAACCTTGCAGTCGTAAAACATCTTGGCTGCAGCAGTCATTCGTGGGCGCGCTGGAGGATATAAGGCAGACAGATCTTACCCGATCAGGCCGAGGTGCGGGGGACTTAACCTTCCACCAGCCAGGAAGCCTGCACAATATAGGGAGTGGATCCGCCCCTACTCCTACAGAGCCAATGTGGTATAGTGGTTAAGAGCGTGGGCTCTAATCTGGGAGAACAGAGTTTGATTCCTTACTCCCCCATGTGCAGCTGCTGGGGGACCTTGGGTCAGTCACAAGTTCTCTCAGAGCTGTTCTCTCAAGGGCAGTCCTTGAAAGAGCTCTCTCAGCCCCACCTACCTCATGGGGTTTCTGTTGTGGGGAGAGGAAGGGAAAGGAGATTGGGAGCCACTCTGAGACTCCTTTGGGTAGTGAAGGGTGGGATGTAAATCCAGTCTCCTCCTCCTTTTCCTCCTGGGGGGGGCTAGTCAGATCAAAGGCCAGCCTGGAGGAAACATCCCCTTACGGTAGGTCTGAGTGAACATGATGCTGCTGTCTGGATATCTGTCATTTCAGGGCATAAAGCTTTGCATGGTCAAAAGACCATCTTCCCACGCAGCTTCCTGTCCCGCCCCCCCAAGCATTCCAAGAGCAATTAAGTGAGCTTTAATTTTCATCGGCAGGACAAGCCTGCCTTTCTCCAACACAGCAGGCGGCATTTCCCCCTTTGAATTTCCTTGCTCTCTAATGACTATTTTTTTTTATTAACTATCATGCTTGTGAGTCATTTTCTCTGGAGGTTAATAAATATCTAATCTCACCACTCAGCAGAGCTTAACCATCTCCCCCCCTTCAAATTTAGATCGTCGGTTCAGTTGGGGGTATTTCTCCATTTAATTTTCACTGTGCGCGCGAGAGAGATATGACTGCTGGTTTTCTATCGAAGGAATATGATAACAGTGAGCAGATTTCCCCTGTTCTGCTCCTTTTATTGTGCCTCTTTGCGCTGCCTTTTCTCTGCTCTCGAACTTGGATTTTTAACTAGGAGAATTTTTAAAATGTGATTTGGGAAGCAGATCATATGCAGTTACATAGAGCCAGTTTGGTGTAGTGGTTAAGTATGTGGACTCTAATCTGGGAGAACTGGGTTTGGTTCCTCACTCCTCTGCTTGAAGCTGCTGGATGACCTTGGGCAAGCCATAGTTCTCTCAGAGCTGTTCCACCTGCCTCACAGGGTGTCTGTTGTGGGGAGGGGAAGGGAAAGGAGTTTGTAAGCCATTCTGAGACTTCAAGAGAAGGGCGGGATATAAATCCAATCTCCTCCTCCTCCTCCTCCTCTTCTTCTATCCAACAGGGCTGCCTATGTCATTTAGCAGCCAACAACTTCTTCTAGTGTAATTTCAAGCAGAGTTATCTATATACTAATTGCCAAGGGCCCACTCTGTGTGTGGATACCTATTTCCGCAGATTTGGGGTGCATAAGGGACAAAGAGATTTTTTTTGCACACTTGGGGCACTTCCCAGGTGTGCAGAAAAATCTGGAATGTTGAAAAAACTACATGGGGGATACTTAAATCCCCTCCCAAGTAAAAGAGTGTTTTGGCTGAGCACTGATTAAAAGCACCTGGTGTCCTTGACCAGGATATAAGATGCGTTTTATCAGGTTGTCATCTAGCCTAGTGGCGGGGGGATTACCCAGCAGAGGGAAACCTGCAAATATCGGATGTCTCAGAGGCTCAGCCTCTGCCCAGCACAAGTAGTTGGAATTTTTCTAGCCATTGTTGTGATTTAAGAATGATTCTTGCATAGCAAGAATCTTTATTGCTTGAATGGTTGAATAAAGACAGAAGCGGTTTTTTAATCAGCTGCTTCGGGAGTATTTGGTGTAGCGGTTAAGTGCACGGACTCTAATCTGGGAGAATCGGGTTTGATTCCCCACTCCTCCATTTGCACATGGCTGGATGACCCTGGGCAAGCCATAGCTCTGGACCAGCTGTTCTCTCAAGGACAGTTGTCTCAGAGCTCTCTCAGCCCATCTACCTCACAGGGTGTCTGTTGTGGGGAGGGGAAGGGAAAGGAGTTTGTAAGCCACTCTGAGACTCCAAGTGAGTGAAGGGCGGGGGGTATACATCCAATTTCCTCCTCCTCCTCTTCTTCTTCTTCCTGAGCAACTGCCTACATCCTCAAAGGGGACCCAGAAGCAAAAAGCCTCAACAAAGGACTAGGACTCGGTGAGAACCCCCATGGCCCCATAGGTGGCTGTGAGTTCAGCGCCTGGAAATGGGAGAGGGACTGTCCTTGATCCAGACACCATCTGTCCTGAGCTAAGACAACAATGTGTGAGCCAGAGGCTAAAAAACTGAGCTAGCTGCTCACACTAACTCAGCTTAGAGGGAACATTGCCCAGGAGGTCCCTTCCATCTCTATGATTCTATGAAGGGTCTGATTCAAGGGAAGGCAGCTTCATTTGTCCACGTAGGATAAACACTCTGCTCCAAGAAGAGCATGGCGGTAGCAATTGTTCAGGAGCAAGGCTCCGGTGATCAGGAAACCTTTCGTCTGAGACCCTTCACAGCTGGTGTTTTTGAACCATCTCCCCACCCCCCATCCCAACGTGAATGAAAGAAGAATGAAGACAGAGGGTTTTGAGCAGCCGGAGACCAAATCCTGCTGATTCAGAGCTGTCATTTCTCAAGGAAGCCTCGTTGCATTAAACATTCTGCGGCATTTTTGCGAGAGACAGTGACGGAGAAGCGCCTCAAATTTGACTGAGGCGAAGTCAGGCCCTCGGAGTATTAATCAAGTCCCGCACTCGGCTGGCTGTCGCGATGCCTGCTCCCACCTACGCACTGCACATAGCTAGCAGCTACTTTCTCTCTCATGGCTATTGGGTCTCATTTGTTTTCTGTTAGCAGGGCAGGGCAAACAGCAAGTGCGAACTCTTTTGCCAAGGCTCTGGCGCCCTAAGGAGTGGCTGGAAACCAAAAGGCAGCCACCAATACTGTTTTAAGGTAAAGGAAAGGTAAAGGTTTCCTTTGCTCGAAAACCAGTCAGATCCGTCTTTAGGGAGCGGTGCTCGTCTCCGTTTCCAAGCTGAGGAGCCAGCGCTGTCTGAAGACTTTACTGTGGTCATGTGGTTAGCATGACTAAATGTTGAGGCGCATGGAACTCTGTAACCTTCCCACCAAAGCGGTACCTATTTATCTACTTGATAAACCAGTTTGGTGTAGTGGTGTGGTGGTTAAGTGCACAAACTCTTATCTGGGAGAACCGGGTTTTGATTCTCCACTTCTCCACTTGCAGCTGCTGGATGACCTTGGGCAAGCCATAGTTCTGTCAGAACTGTTCTCTCAAGGACAGTTCTCTCAGAGCTCTCTCAGCCCCACCTACCTCCCAGGGTGTCTCCCCAGAACAGACACCCTGTGAGGTAGATGGGGCTGAGAAATCTCTTTCAAGAACTGCTCCTGAGAGAACAGCCCTGAGAGAACTTGTGACTGACCTGAGGTCACCCCAGCAGCTGCATGTGGAGGATTGGGGAATCAAACCCAGTTCTCCCAGATTAGAGTCCCCGCTCCTAACCACTACACCAAACTAGCTGCAGATGTCCAAGGGGAATCTGTCTCCAACTCAAGCCCCTGCAGCGTGCGCTGAAAACTTGAAGCCTGATAACAATAGCTATCCATTTTCAATAGAACAAAGTTTGAGTCTAGTGGCACCTTTAACACCAACAAAGTTTAATTCTGGTATAAGCTTCCGTGTGCATGCCCAGAATTAAACTTTGTTGGTCTCAAAGGTGCCACTGGACTCAAAAGTTTGTTCTGCTGTTTCAGACCAACTCGGCTACCCACTTGTACCTATTTTTGAGAAAGCAACCCCGGCGATCTTGCATCAAACCCAAACAGGGATGCTGATTTATCGGCGAGAGGTCCTAGGAAATAGAGACGGTCCCTTGCAGATAAGGACAGATGGAGTGTGTGCTATCTATAGATAGTTACGGATATCTAGAGTGTTGACAAACTGATAACATCTTGGATCTTTTCTTTTCTAGGGGGCTGTAAAAAAAATATAACGTGAGCAAAAAATATCCTTTGAAATATTTCCTTCCCCCCTACCCAGCCCCCTGAGCCCCGTAAATTCCCAACCAATCTCTTTATTCACGTGATGTACATCCCTCCCAGGGTGCGGCGTGGTCACAGGGGAAACATTTCTCATATGATTTAATATCAAACTTTTCTCTGGTGCTCCTTGCACCATCAGGGATCGTGGCAGGAATGATGGAGCACCATCTTCCCACTGGGAGCGATAGATCAACCACTGAGGCAAGATGCTAAGGCCATAAATTTCCAAACCAGGTGGGAATGAAGAAAGCCATTTTTTTTGGACAAGTGTCCAAAGGGTTGAAGTGTCCATTTTTTTTTGGGGGGGGGGTGTCGCTGTCTGCTGGCTTTGCAAGTTTGGGTTCTTTTTGGTTCTGGTGATTTACCTCCAGCCTACTTCTGGAACGACTTTGGAATATACCCCTTTGTTATACCGTGGGCTGTTGTGAACTTGTTGATGTCCCCTTATTGGATAGTATCACTATTTGGCATGATCCCTTAAGGTAAAAGCCTTTGCTTTAGTTTCATTTTTCATATGTCTTGCAGGGGTTATTATAGCCTAGCCCTCACCAGGCCTTGCTTATATTCAAATAAAGCTCTGTTCTCTTTTGGTACTGGAGTTACTACACTCCTATTTTTGGCAGCTCATATGGGAACAGTGATAGCTTGGTGTCAGGTTCATGCCGGCAGATCCATAACCTGGGCTCTTTCTGCACTGACAGCTTGCTCCGGAGAATCTGAGGAATCAAGCGTTAAGGGTTGACTGGTAGAGTCGCAGGCACTCCCTCTGCACTGGTTTTCCCCCACCCTCCAGTTTATTTATTTGTGTATTCTGCATGGATTCTGCATCTACAAGCAAAACCTGCGTTTTTTGAGCTAACTGGCTGCCAGCCCCTCTCTCCGTCCATCCCTCCCTCTCTCCGTGATTCTGCAAAAAGAAAGGGAGGGGAGGGGAAAATCCAGGCCTGCACATGCAAGACTGAAACATTTGGGAGCAGGGAATCCCCTAGTCCTTTACATTTACTGATCCCTTCTTATGCTCGCTCTGGCTTTTAAAAGTTTGCCTGAGCATCCTCTTTTGTCTTTGGAGAAGGAGGGAAAGAAAACAGAACAGGGAGGGAGCGCCAACCTAAAGAGAGAGGGGCAGGGATAGGGAAGGGGAAGGACAGTGGGCAGTACTTAAATACCCGCAGAAAGAATTCTACTTCAGAAAGGATTAGTGAGTCGAAAGCGAATGAGAACAAAGAATCTTGGCAAATGCTCTGGGAAAACAGTGTGCTGGAAGTGGTCTGAATGCAGATTCCTATAAAACAAATGCAGAAATAAGAGAAAGCATGTCTCCCCTCCCTGGGCATTTTTAAAGTTGTGGAGTCAGTTTATTTTCTTCTGCATGTGTCTTAAGTAATGAGGATTGTCACGGAAGGGTGACATTGTCATTGGTATCATTATCGGTGCTGCCACAGCTGGGAATTCAGAGAATTCTGCTTGAACTATCATTACAGCACTACAGTGTTATATCAATATTTTATGGTCTTTTTAAAAAATTGAAATTACTGCCTTGGGGAGGGGGGGAGTGGTTTAACGATGGTGATAGGCCAATCATTGAAATGAGGGCTGGGAGTGGGTAGGGCAAGGAAAACTGATAGAAACATTACGCATGAGGAAAAAGCCAACTCAGAATTGGCTTCCAGAAAAACGTTTGGTGTAGTGGTTAGGAGCATAGACTCTAATCTGGGAGAACTGGATTTGATCCCCCACTCCTCCACATGCAGCTGCTGGTGTGACCTTGGGTTGGTCACAAGTTCTCTCAGAGCTGTTCTCTCATGAGCAGTCCTTGAGAGAGCTCTCTCAGCCCCACCGACCTCACAGGGTGTCTGTTGTGGGGAGGGGAAGGGAAAGGAGATTGTAAGCTGCTCCGAGACTCCCTTGGGGAGTGAAGAGAGGGTATAAATCCAGTCTCCTCCTCCTCCTCCTCCTCCACTACTATTACTACTACTACTACTACTACTACATCATCATCATCATCATCTCAAAAGGTCTGGAGAAAAAAGAGTAGAAAAACAAAATAACCAAAGTGAAAACAAAAAGCACAAAAAAGGAAGCAGTACGGGGCCAGATGGGATAAAACCTGAGTCTGGGGTAAATATTGTAATACTTCTTATATTAATAAACAGAACTGATGCATACCTAGCCTTTGTCTCTTGGATTTGCCTCATCAGGAACTCAGTAAAGCAGTCTATCATTGTTCCGACCTGAATAAATTTTCAGGACTGACAAACTGCTCTCTGCAGATGTATCCTCGGAAGAAGGGATCACTGAATCATTGCAGCCGATTACCAGTTGTTTGAAAAGCGCTGGGATTCTTTCCGAGTCCATTGATGCATGTCCTTTGGGTCGTTGTTTGACCTTTACCTGTGGGGGTAAATAAGCTTCTCGGTTTTGAGAGCTAGGAATTAAGGAACTGGTTGTCTGTCTTTAGAACTCCAGAAAATAAAAGAAGGATTGGTAGGCGAAAGAGATGGCGGTGGTTGTCAGGGGAAGAAACGCGCTTGAGTCATGTCTTGTAACAAATCAGCTGGCGCTATTAGATTTGTCATAAATAGTATGATGAATGATAATTCCCTGATCTAATAGAAAACCTTCGGGAGCAATATGTCGGAATGATGTCACTGCATAAATGTCTGATGTGCTAATGAGATTATCTCAAATCAGTGGAGGAACGTAGGACTTGAGGAGAATGAATAAGCGAGCAAGCGAGGATGGGTTCTTCCGGCATCTTGTCTCTTCACTGTGGCATGGACTGCTGCAAACTGCCAGATGTGGGGCTGCCCTTGGAGATGACTTGGGAGACTTTCTTTTGTGCAAAAGGCAGCAGTTTGCCTCCTCACATTTTCTAAAACAATATTAGGGGCCGCAGTGGCTCAGAGGTTAAGACGCTGAGCTGCAAACCGGAAGGCAGTTCAAGACCCGAGTGACAGAGTGAGCTTTTGCCTCTGGTCCCACCTCCTGCCAATCTAGCAGTTCGAAAGCAAGAAATTGCAAATAGAGAAATAGGTACTTCTTCAGTGGGAAGGTAACAGCATTCCGTGCGCCTCAGTGTTTAGTCATGTCAGCCACATGACCATGGAGAAGTCTTTGGACAGCGCTGGCTCTTCAGCTGGAGTCAGATTCAATTGGCTTTTGAGCAAGGGAAACCTTGACCTTGACCTTAAAACAATATTGGTGGCTGTCTGTTTGTTTCCAGCCACTCCTTAAGGCGCTCGCTCTTACCTTTTCAAGCCCTCCGTGGGATGATTGAAGGATGGCCTGTTCTTGTGTGAGTGAATCATAGTCCTCCTAGGGTTGCCAGCCTCCAGACGGGGGCTCAGAGAGCTTCTGGGATTACAACTGATTTTCAGACCGCAGGGATTAGTCCCTCTGGAAGAAAGGGCGGCTGCAGAGCATGGACCACTATAGCATCACACCTAGTGCTCCCTCTCAGCTGTGGAGTCTTGTGAACACAAATTCTACTTGTGTGAGCTCCTGGCATTAAAGTTGTGAGCGAGCAATTTGGCTGCAGCATAGATTAGTTTGCTCTGGAGCCATCCTTCCTGAGCTAAGACAAAAATGTGTGTGCCGGAGGCTAAAAAACCATGAGCCAGCTCCCGTTAACTCAGCTTAGAGGGAACACTGATACCTGCTGATTGTGATGAGTTTGGAAGACTCAGTCTGGGGCAGTGATGCTCTGTCTTCTTGGGGCTTGGGTGGGCACAGTGGAAGGGCTTCTGTTGTTCTGGCCTTACTGGTGGACCTCCTGGTGGTACCTGGGTTTTGGCCACTGTGTGACACAGATAGTTGGATGGACTGTTGGCCTGATCCAACACAGCTTCTCTTATTTTCTTATATCTGGGGCAGTGATGCTCTATCTTCTTGGTGTTTTTTTTGGGGGGGGGGAACAGTGGGAGCGCTTCTGAAGTTCTGACCCTGTTGGTGGACCTCCTGATGGCACCTGGTATTTTTGGCCACTGTCTGACACAGAGTGTTGGGCTGGATAAGCCATTGGCCTGATCCAACATGGCTTCTCTTACGTTCTGTGTTCTCTCTCCCTTGCCCAGGCGCCACTCTCAAATATCCAGGAATTTCCCAACCCAGAGCTGGCAACTCTGCACAGATTTTATTTTATGTAGAACATTTTAGGAATAATCCATCTTCTTCAGCTTGGGTTTTCTTGGTTGTAGTTCCAGCCTTATGATATGGCTTGACTGTAGGATTACCAGCTCTGGGTTGGGAAATACCTGGAGGTTTGGGGGGTGGAGCCCGGGGAGGGCAGGAACCTCAGCAGGGTAGCACGCCATAGAGTTAATCCTCCAAAGCGTCCATTTTCTCCAGGGGAGCCAATCTTGATTGTCTGGAGAACAGTTGTAATATTGGGAGACCGTCAGGTGCCACCTGGAGGCTGGCCACCATAACTTGACTGTAGAGGCCAGATCAACCAGCTTGACTGTAGAGGCCAGATCAACCAGAGGACTTCAGCTCAGAGAAGATAATGAACCAAACGAACATTAGTCTTTCCCCTTTCCTTTTAAATTGATGTTATATCCCAAATCACACAGCAGCTTTCCAGGCACCACATCTCTCTTCTTCCCCAGTGGCAAAGATGCACCTCTCGATCCGCAGGCCATTGGATGTATAGCCCCCCACCTCTTTCTTCAAAGCCAGCTCGGCTGCAGGTCACAACTTGAAACAAATCCCCTGGATTGGGATTCCTATCAACCGGTTCGCTTTTGCTGGCCCGGCATCGGTAGCGCTTTATATCAAACTGATGCAGTGTCATCCGTGGATCAGCTTTTATATCAGAAGATAAGCATTCGGCGCAAATCCAGGTACAACAGAGAAGGTGTCAGTCTGGTCTGCGACATGGCAATTAAAAGAAAGAGATTTTGATTTCTCTTCTGATTGTGGCCGCTTTCCATAACATGTCTGGGCAGGAGTGTAGGATACAGGGATGACTGAAGGACTCAGAAAACTTTCAGTGCTGGACACAATAAAGGATATGCTTATTCCACTGCAAAAGGGTGGACAAAGGCAGTGAGCAGGTTTTACTGGAGCTAGGGATGCTGGCCTCCAGTTCAGTTAACAAGTTAATAGAAAAGGAATTCAGACATGAGACTTTAATCTAACAGCCTGAGCGAAACGCTGTATGCCTTTTAAACAATAAGCATTCCGATAACAAGTCTAAATGTTCTTTTTGTCTGTATTACGAAACGTTCATCAGTATTTCAGTAACCAATTTTGTATTGTTTCAGACAAACATAATGGAAAAAAAATAGAAAAATATAAACCAATCAGAAGACAGAAAGCTCATGAATAACAAGACAGGGGTGTGTATTTACAAAGTCACTGAAGTGGGAAAAAAGGTCCTTTTAAAACAATGGTTATCGATAAAGATATAAACCTTGAGCCAGGCCAGTATTTTCAAAAGCTGTGGAACATCCCCTGAATGCCAAAATGAGCTTGGCCAGGTTTAGAATTCCACAGTATGTCTACATGGGTGTGGCAGTCTTTAAACTGAACTACTGTTACTGCTACTACTACTAGAAGAAGAAGAAAAAGAAGAGATTGGATTTATACCCCGCCCTTCACTACCTGAAGGAGTCTCAGAGTGGCTTACAAACTCCTTTCCCTTCCCCTCCCCACAACAGACACCCTGTGAGGTAGGTGGGGCTGAGAGAGTTCTGAGAGAACTGCCTTGAGAGAACAGCTCTGAGAGAACTCGTGACTGGCCCAAGGTCACCCAGCTGGCTGCAAGTGGAGGAGTGGGGAATCAAACCTGGTTCTCCCAGATTAGAGTTCGCGCACATAACCACTACACCAAGATGGCACTACTACTACTACTCCTACTACAACTACCACTACCACCACAGATCCCAGGTAGTCTCAGGCATTTCATACCTAATTTCATCAGAGAGTATAGTTCATGCAGTCTTCCATTGATAATTCTAAATTGGAGTTTATCATTAATCATCAAAAGTACTTGACACCTCTGAGGAACATCAGCATCAAAAACCCATGAGAAATAGTGCCAAGGTCTTCAGGTGGGGCCTTGAGAACTCCAGGAATTACAGCTTATCTTCAGACCGCAGAGAGCAGCTCCCCCTAGAGAAAATGGATGCTTTGGCACTGTACCCCACTGAGGTCCCTATGATACACCCCCAAATCTCCAGGAGTTCCCCAACTTGAAGCTGACAACTCTACACCCTCCGCCCCCAGCTGTTGGCCAGGGGAGACCTGGTAACCCTACCCTTTGTCTCTTGCTTGGTAGAGCTAGGTTTGCCAGCTCCAGGTTGGGAAACACCTGGAGACTTTGGAGATGGAACCTGGAGAGGAGGAGGGGGAGGAGGAAAGGGAGAAGAAGAGGAGGAGGAGAAAGGAGATGGAGAAGAAGAAGAGGAGGAGGAGGAGGTGGAGGAGGAGGAGAAGGAGAAAGGAGAAGAAGAGGAGGAGGAGGAGAAGAAGAAGAAGAGGAGGAAGAGAAAGGAGGAGGAGAAAGAGGAGAAAGAGGAGGAGGCGATTAGATTTATACCCCACACTTCACTTGGAGTCTCAAAGCAGCTTACAATCTCCTTTCCCTTCCCCTCCCCACAACAGACACCCTGTGAGATAGGTGGGGCTGAGAGAGCTCTTCTGAGAACTGCCCTCAAGAGAACAGCTCTGAGAGAACTTGTGACTGACCCAAGGTCACCCAGCAGCTGTGTGTGGCGGAGTGGGGAATCAAGCCCGGTTCTCCCAGATCAGAGCTCACTGCTCTTAACCACTACACCAAACTGGAGGGACTTCAGTGTGGTGCAATGCCATAGAGTCCACCTTCCGAAGCAGCTGTTTTCTCCAGGGGAACTGATCTCTGTCACCTGGATATTAGTTGAAGTCCTGGGGAGATTTCCAGCCGCCACTGGGCGGAGGGGTCTCATTCCAGACTCATACCCACCGGCCTCTTCTAACAAATGCTGATTTGTTAAACCAACTTGGGTTCAACTGACAACTGAGTGGACTCTCTTTTTTCCCTGCTGCTTGCGGCTTGGAGTTAAGTCGTCATAAATGCGGATGCCGGAGCAGCCGTTGCCCTAGCAACAAGGCGATGATATCTCAAGCCTGGCGTTGGCTTATTTCAGGCTGGCGGAGAGGAGAGCAGGGCCTGGCGAGCGAAGTTCCTTTCTGATCACTCAGGTTCCAGCAGTATGCTATAGGGTGGGAGCCCCTCAAGGGTACTTTGGCTAGGCCTTGGGTGGGGATGCAGTTAGGGTGTCAAATTTAACAATGTTTGCTGACACAACAACATTTTTTGGAGGGGGGGTAGTGTTAAGTGCTCTCCACACCTGACAGAAGAGAATGAAGATTCCCAGTCACCTCCCACAATTTGAAAAGACACCTTTAGACATTTATCTGCTAGTTTGACATATTTATTGCTTTGCGACTGTTGACCCATAACCTTAACTTAATTTTTACTGTCACTTTGCATACCTTGATCAACATCATGTTGCATGTTAATTTGCTGTCCATTCTCTGGCTATAAGTTTGAACCTTACCTGCCATTCCAATGCATTTGAAACAGTGTGCCTTGCACATGAATGCTTGCACCTTGAATAAATCTTTGTTGGTCTTAAAGGTGCCATTGGACTCTAAATTTATTGTTATAACTGTTCAGGTAAAAGTAAAGATTTCCCTTGCTCAGAAGCCAGTCGAATACAACTCTAGGAATGCAATGCTCATCTCCGTTTCCAAGCCGAAGAGCCAGCGCTGTCCAAAGACGTTTTCCATGGTCATGTGGCCAGCCTGACTAGACGCTGAGGTGCATGGAATGCTGTTACCTTCCCACTGAAGTGGTACTTATTTATCTACTTGCAATTTCTTGCTTTCGAACTGCTAGGTTGGCTGGAGCTGGGACCAGAGACGGGAGCTCACTCCGTCATGCGGCACTTAGGTCTTGAACTGCTGAACTACTGACCTTCTGGTCTGCACTTCAGCATCTTAACCACTTGAGCCACCGCAGCCCCTGTTAGGTTTTGCAAAATTGTCATTGTGCTGTATGCTCCTTTACCATTCACCTTCACCCTCTAATGAACTGTTACTTTCCATTTCAATGGATCTGAGGAAGTATGCACGCACACAAAAGCTCATACCTTGGAAAAAACCTTTGTTGGTGCCACTGGACTCTAAATTTGTTGAACTTCCAGTCGTATTCCTTGTGGGGGTTGGCTTCTCCTTCCCCCTCCTAATGGCAGTGTCTGACGTCCAAGCAGAAGTCGTTGGCTTTCAGTCAGTGGGTGTCACAAGGTTGGGGGACGGAGGATAATTGCGGGGGTAGGATTGCCTGTTCTGGGTTGATAAATAATACCTGGATATTTGGGGGTGCGTGGCCTGAGTAGGGTGGGGTTTGGGGAGGGGAGGGGAGGGACTTCAGTGTATAATGTCATAGAGTCCACCTTCCAAACTGGCCATTTTCTCCAGGTGAACTGATCTCTGTTGCCTGGAGATCCAGGAAATCTCCAGCTACCACCTGGAAGTTAGCAACCTTACCTGGAGAATAATTGTAATCCCAGGAGTGATGCTTTCTTGGCCATGTATAAAACTCTGCTGTGACCCTTGTGAGTTGCGATGGAGATGTAATTTCCACTGAAAGCGTGTGTGGGAAGGAGTGCAGTGCTGGCTCACGGTATCATCCAGGGCATGGAGGGTTTTAAGGACCTCGGTCAGTGTTTACTTTGGATTGGCCTTGGACCAGGATGAATCTACCCCCTCAGAAAAGATTGGTGAGCTGAGATGCAAGGTTTTAGGTAAACTACCTGGGCGTAGCAGACTTTGCACTGACCTGGATAACCCAGGTTAGCCCCATCAGATCTCGGAAGCAGGTTCGGCCCTAGTTAGTTCTTTGATGGGAGACCGCCAAGGAAGTCCAGGGTTGCTGCACAGAGGCAGGCAATGGCAAACAACCACTGGATGTCTCTTGTTTTGACCTGGATGGCCCAGGCTACCCTGATCTCCTCAGATCCTGGAAGCTAAACAGCGTTGGCCCTGGTTGGTACTTGGATGGGAGGCCACCAAGGAAGTTGAGGGTTTGCATGCAGAGGCAGGCAGTGGCCAACCACTTCTCAATGTCTCCTGCCTTGAAAACCCTACAAGGTTTCCTTACGTTTGTCAAGACTCGATGGCACTTTCCACCATCAGCACATGTCATTGCCCTCACTAGCCTTTCATGACCGTGAGAGCTAATAAATTATAGACTGGAAGGAGCTGTCTAAATCCTGTACTGTTCCATATCTGTCTCCTCTGTTTAACCCAGTTCTTAAGAGGCACTAAAGAGGGTTTAGGTTTGGTATCCTACAAACCGTTTCAGCTGTGTAGGATGATAACAAAGTCCTTTCGAAATGTTTTGTTGGACGTCCCTGTTTTTATAACTGTTGACTTTTACTTCTCTTGCCTCGTTACAAAAGGAATATGGGCTTGCCAGAGCCGATGTCCTTTTTTCGTTTCGTTAATTTAGGCAAGTACCCACTTGTAAAATGAGATCTTAATGCCTTTCACTAGGGTGTCTGTTGTGGGGAGAGGAAGGGAAAGGTGTTTGTAAGCTGCTCTGAGACTACAAGTGAAGGGTGGGGTATAAATCCAATCTCCTCCTCCTCCTCCTCCTTTTCTTCTTCTAACATTTAATCATGCTAGCATCCTTTTAGAATGTGTTTTTATATTAAAAGGGGATGAGTTTGCCAAGATTCGACGGCTCTTTCTGCCATCGGCAGAAATCATTGCCCTCACTAGCCATCAGTGACCATTCAGGGCAAACAAACCTTTCCCCCGGTCAAGCAGTGAAGAAGACACCTTGCTGCTCCATCTTGGTGTTGCTCAGTCGTACTGCCCGTCATTGAACGTTTCATGGGTCCGTGCAGCGTGTTAGGGCAGGACGGTTATCCAAAGCCAGTTTGGTGTAGTGGTTAAGTGTGCGGACTCTAATCTGGGAGAACCGGGTTTGATTCCCCACTCCTCCACTTGCACCTGCTGGATGACCTTGGGCGAGCTGTTCTCTCAAGGACAGTTGTCTCAGAGCTCTCTCAGCCCCACCCACCTCACAGGGTGTCTGTTGTAGGGAGGGGAAGGGAAAGGAGTTTGTAAGCCGCTCTGAGACTCCAAGTGAGTGAAGGGCGGGATATAAATCCAAACTCTTCTTCTTCAAAGAAAGCTGGTCTCTCCAGGAGAAGTGAGAGTTACACGGGAGATAAATTGTGCTGGTAAGCTGGGATGTTGTGTTCCAAGGCCCCCAGCTGAGCCATCCCAGGGTCCGGCCTTTAAGCCATGGAATCTATTTGCGTCCGGCAATTTGGAGAAAGGCTGAGTTTGTCACCGCGATAACATTCTAGTGCCGGTGGGGAAGGACACTATGGATCCCCGGTGTGCCATTAGCGCCGGAGCCCTCTCGGTTAGTATTTATTGAGCAGCGCCCGGAGGAGTTAGTGTTTCAGTGGAGGATAGAGACAGAAAGATAGTTACTGATGATGCGGCGAAGTCCGATAAAGCTTTCAATCTGTTCATTAAAACACCTCGCCATTCTTCCTTCCAGGCAGGCGAGGCCATAATATGGGGAGAAATACAGCTCTTTGTTCATCCCCAGAGCCTTTTAAATAAAAATAAAATAAAAGCTGCACAATTCCCCCGGTGCTTCCGAACTTCTGTTTGGCTGTGTTATCTTGTCTTCCCTCCTCGTGCAGAAGAAGGAAGACAATCTGGCCAATTTGTCCTTTGGAGGTTTTTTTTTCTCCCCAAAAGTGGGAAAGATGGTCACTCTCCGTGTCCAGACTTTTAATCTCTCAGTTTTAACAAGCTGATTGGTACTGTTCGGAGCAGGGGAGAAAGTTTGCCAGATTGTTATGCGGGTGAGTTTCTAAGCAAAGGCATGCCATGGTCCCAGATGGTATTGGGGTGAAGTGCCAGAGAATCCACCCTCCAGAGCAGCCATTTTGTTCAAGGGAATGGGAGATGCATTGCAATTCCAGATCTCCAGGCCGCATCTGGAGGCTGGCGACCCTTCCAGATGGGTGTTGACAAGATGGGGTTCAGGAGTGGGCTGGGAAGTGAAAATGACTGTGGAAAAAGCCTGCACTTAAGGGACCACTGAACCCACTGGCCCAAGCAATGAAAATTGGTTTGCCCTTTGCCTCATCCCACAAAATGGAAGGAGAAGAAGTAGAAGAAGAAGAGGAGGAGGAGGTTTTATACCCAAAGGAGTCTCGGAGTGGCTTACAGTCACCTCCCCTCCCTCTCCCCACAACAGACACCCTGTTGAGGTAGGTGGGGCTGAGAACTAAGGGGACAGCTCTGAGAGAACTGTGACTGGCCCAAGGTCACCCAGCTGGCTGCATGTGGAGAAGTGGGGAATCAAACCTGGTTCTCCAGAGTAGAGTCTGCTGCTCTTAACCACTATACCAAAGTGGTAGCAGTACAGGAGGGGACGACTGATGAGATGACGATTATGAATGAAGGGTCTAAACCAGGGGTGTCAAACAGAAGACCTGGGGGCCAGAACAGGCCTATCCGGGGCTTTTATCCAGCCCTCATTCAACTGGTCTGTATGGAAATCTAAGGTACTCCTCCTTTTAATGCTATCCCTTGGAAAAACCTAGTCTTGCATGTGATGAACTACATTTATTGGGGCTTTTATGGGTTCCCCAGTACATCTATAGCTCCCACGGCTAGGAATCAATTGCTTTTGTTTGTATTTTGATTAAAAAAATAGTAATGTTAATTGGCACACGTGGCCTGGACCAACAAAGTGACATTTATGTCAGATCTGGCCCTTGTAACAAGTGAGTTTGACACCTCTGGTCTAAGCCAAGCGGCCCCAGAGGGCGCTGGTAGAGTTGCCGTGCCGCCAGCACCATCTAGGGCAATGTCCCACCGGGAAATTTCCCTGTGAGTCAAATGGCCAGTCCACCCCAGACGGGGTTGTTTGGTGGTGAGAGATCATCTGTACATGCTCAGGTGCGTTCTCATGAGAACCTAACCATCATAGAACCATAGAGCCGGAAGGGGCCTCCAGAGTCATCTAGTCCAACCCCCTGCACCATGCACGGAATTCACAGATACTTCCCCCAAACACCCCCCCCCCAAAAAAAAGGACCCTTGTTCCATGCCCAGAAGATGACAAAAAAACCCTCCAAGATCCCCAGCCAAACTGGCTGGGGGGAAAATTGCTCCGTGGCCCCGAAGTGGCGATCAGCATTTCCCTGAGCGTGTAACAAAAGGGCCACGAGAACTAAGCTCTGAGGCAACCCTTCCTGCTCTTCCTCTCACGATCTGCCTGAGTTTACAGAATCAGCACTGCTGTCGGATGGCCATCTAGCCTCTGCTTAAGAATCTCCAAAGAAGGTGAGAAGGTCTGTGCTGGACTGGACACAAGATGTGTCTACTTTAGCATCCCATTTCTGACAGAGGATAGCTAGATGGTCCAGGGGATCCTGCACAGCAGGCCATGAAAAGCCCTCCTCTGTTTTTTGAGCCTAGCATCTGGTGGTACTTCTAGACATGGAGGTCCCATCCCAGGTAGCTGTCATGTTTTGCAAGCCCCTGGTTTGCGGGCCTTGGGAGAGGATGATACCCTCCGATCTTCCTGCTAAGCCAGCCAACAACCATCCCTATTCTCATCTGCAACATCTGCTCCTCTTCTCTTTCTACAAACCTCCTGCTCTGGGATAGAGATAAAGGGAGCCCAAGAGCCATGGTCCTGCTCCTTACATCCCCTCTGCCGATTGACCACCTTCTGGTTTAAGGTGGAGAACTATTAAACTTCGTTCAGTGGTCTGACACGGTCATCGGTTTGTGTCGCCTGCACTCTACGGGTGACCGGTGTGCAAAAACGCAGGCGTGCGTTAATTAAATCACAGGCCAAACAAGGGCATTTCCCTGCTGTCGTTTAATTGCTGTGCATGTTTAATTGCTGCACACATTTCAATCTTCGCACAGCATATTCCTCAACTGAACTGAACTGGAAATGGCTGCAAAGGATGGGCGCACCAGGGTCTCAGCGGAAGCAGGATATCCCAAAATAGAATTCAGGAAGATAGTAGAAGAAGAGGAAGAAGAAGAAAGAAGGAAGAAGAAGGAGGAGGAGGAGGAAGAAAAAGAAAGAAGGAGGAGGAGGAGGACGAATGTATGCCCCATCCTTCATGTGAGAACTTTTGGTAGCAGTTCTGTGGAAATAGGATTCTGGACCAGTGTTCCCTCTAAGCTGAGTTAGTGTGAGCTAGCTCACAGGTTTCTAGCCTCCGGCTCACACATCTTTGTCTTAGCTCCAGAGCAAACTAATTGATGCAGTATCCAAATTGCTCGCTCACAACTTTAATGCCAGTAGCTCACCAAGCAGAATCTTTGCTCACAAGACTCCACAGCTTAGAGGGAGCATTGTTCTGGACTACAGATAATTTGGATTTTTTTGGTCCAGCAAGACTGTACTTATAGTCTCCTAACTGCAATCTCAAAAAGCCACTTAAATACCTCTGTGCACATTTCCAAGTTGTTCTAGCAGAGAAGTTGTTCTTTCCTCAGAGATGACAATGGCTAGGCTTGTGAAAACACAAGACGCTTTTATCCTCCCTCAGGGATAAAAGGATCCAGCCCACTTCACATCTGTAGCTATTATCATAGCCTCATCATGTTCTCACACCTGTCGTTCTGACAAGCAATCAAAGCGTCAACCCTCCATGCCTGCACTGGCATCGTTAAGCGTTTCCGAAGATGCTTCTCCGCCTGTCGTTCATTTTACTGCGCAATTCGGAAAACGTCCCGTAATGTTAAATATCTGAATGGGCAGTTATTGGGCAGCAAGGATTTGGAAGGGAAGCAACGCAGTGTCCTAAAAAGGGCAGGGGACATCCAGGAACTGCTTCCATCACGCTTGGGTCCAGCTCCAGTTGAGACAACCTCCAGTTTGACAGCAAAGGAAGCGGAGGTAGCAGCCACAGGCTCCTTCGTCATGCCCGGGAGAGAGCCTGTTTGGTGTAGCGGTTGAGAACGCGGACTCTGATTTGGGAGAACCAGGTTTGATTCCCCACTCTTCCACATGCAGCTGCTGGTGTGACTTTTGGTCAGTCTTAGTTTTCTCAGAGCTGTTCTCTCAAGGACAGTTCTGAAAAGACCCTTCTCAGCCCCACCTGCCTCACAGGGTGTCTCTTGTGGGGAGAGGAAGGGAAAAGAGATTGTAAGCTGCTCTGAGACTCTGAGTGAAGGATGGGGTACAAATCCAATCTCCTCCTCCTCCTCCTCCTCCAGACTGGCTGATAATCTGCTCCAATTGCAGAACATTTGGATTGCATCTTTTGGTCATTTGTGTTGGTTCTTTCCCTAGTCTGCTCTGCAACGCGATCTTGGCTGAAAAGCAGAATGGGAAATATCTCGACCTCAGTAAAGCACCCAGCCCCTGTGCCATTTGTCAAAGCAGCCAGCAAGATGGAGGTCTCTGCCTTCTTGGAGGACTTCCCAGGAAGAATACCGGACAGTATGGCTTTGTACATCAACTCATCTGGCTGATGGATGGCTGCAGGGGAGGGAGTTACCAAAGCCAAGGTGTCACTACAGAAAAGGCCCTGTTTTTTGCCTTCACATCTAAAGATCTATAAACAAAAAGAAGAAGAAGAAGAAAAAGAGGAGGAGGAGGAGGAGGAGGAGACTGGATTTATACCCCGCCCTTCACTACCCAAAGGAGTCAGGGTGGCTTACAATCTCCTTTCCTTTCCCTGTGAGGTAGGTGGGGCTGAGAGAGCTCTTTCAAGGACTGTTCCTGAGAGAACAGCTCTGAGAGAACTTGTGACTGATCCAATAACCCTGTAAGGTAGGTCAGTACCCTTATCTTCAAATTGGGAATGGAGAAAAGCATTGCCTGCCCTGACCTGGATGGCCCAGGCAAGCTTGATCTCATTAGATCTCATTAGATCTCATTAGAAGCTAAGAAGAGTCGACTCTGACAAGTACTTGGATGGGAGACCTCCGTGGAATACCAGAAACAGGAGGCGGGGGCAGGCTTTACTCAGCCACCTCTCTGAATATCCTCCAGGCCTCAAGTAGGGGTCAATCACCAGAGGTTGCTATGAGTTCCAGGTGCACACAAATTCACACACACACATGAAAAATAGAGAGAGAGAGCACCTTGCCCTACGGTTAGATAGAAGTGTGTGGGTAAAGGCCACATACAAATCGTGGACTTTTAAATTTGTAGCTCTGTGCCTTGGCTGTTACCCCAGGCCAGGGTGTCGGGCCAGCCTCTTCCTGTCCAAAACTGCTTTGCAGCTGCCAATTCTTCAGTAATTGCATATTGATTTAAGTTAGCATTTCTGTGGACTGGATAACAATTAAATCACTTATGACATCATAAATCAAGGTTACAAGCTGGTAGGGAATTACCAGCAGCGTAATGTGCATTTATGACATTGCGAGTTCGGGTCTGTGTAAATTTTAGGGAGCTGTAATTTTTTTTGGTGGGAGGGTACCCCCTTCCTATACCCAGAAACTCCATCATTTTTGACCCCAGCAGAATTCTGACTGCCTTCATTTGATGGGAAAAGCTTTCAAATTCCAGCTGGCTGAGGGCAACCCTGAAGGGTTTTCAATGCAAGAGATGTACGGGGTGGTTCGCGGTTGCCTGCCTCTGCGTAGCAACCTTTGACTTGCTTGGTGGTCTCCCATCCAAATACTAGCCAGAGCTGACCCTGCTTAGCTTCCGAGACCTAATGAGACTGCAGTAGCCTGGGCCATCCAGCTCAGGGCGAAGATGAGAAGAGGTGGTTTGCCTTTGCCTACCTCTGCATAGCAACCCTGGACTTCCTTGGTGGTCTCCCATTCAAGAAGTAACCAGGGTTGACCCAAATTAGCTTCTGAGATCTGATGAGACTAGGCTAGGCCGAGTCATCCACATCAGAGGAGGGACAAACTGAGGTGGCTTGCTGTTGCCTGCCTCTGCGTAGCAACTTTTGACTCGCTTGGTGGTCTCCCATGAAAATACTAACCAGGACAGATCCTGCTTAGCTTCCAAGATCTGATGAGACTGGACTAGCTTGGGCCATCCAGGTCAGGGCAGAGATGAGTGGGCTTGTGTGATCAAGGTGAACCCAGCTGAGTTAAAGCTTTTACAGAGTCCCTTTGGATACGTTCTCTAAGCTCCTCCTGCATTCCCAAACACGACTGCTTGTGAATAGCCGCACCATCGTCCCACCTCCTGCCTAACAGCCACATAGGTTGGTGGAAAGGGCTTAGAGAGACGGAGAGCCATTTTGGTGTAGCGGTCAAGAGCAGCAGACTCTAACCTGGAGAATCGGGTTTGATTCCCCACTCCTCCACATGCAGCTGCTGGGGGACCTTGGGTCAGTCACAGGTTCTCTCAGAGCTGTTTTCTCAAGGACAGTTCTCTCAGAGCTCTCTCAGCCCCACCTACCTCACAGGCTGTCTGTTCTGGGGAGGTTGTAAGCCATCAGAGACTTGGAGTAAAGGGCAGGGTATAAATCCAGTCTCTTCTTTCTTCGTGTCCTCCTCCTCCTCTTCTTCTTCTCTCCCCCCCCCCCCCCGTTAGCCCTCAAAGTTTCTTTCAGCTTGCTCAAACAAGCCCCAGGATTGCAAAGCTCCGTCGCTCACAAGGCTCAGGGCATTTCCTGAGATATGCCCCATGGCCTCGCCCCAGGACTATGTGATCCTTGGCGCTATTGCCTGTTTCCTCCTTCTGCCTTGTTCTTAGATGGGGGGGGGGGGGGGGAAAGGAAGAAACCTCGCGCGAACCCCCGAAAGCGCACAGCCTGCTGAGAATTACATTTCTCAAAAACGCATGAATATGGAAGCTGAAATTAAACAGATGCTATTGCAGCTTAGCTCAATGAAAGCAAACAGCAGGGAAATGAGGCTGCTGCGTACCGTAAAAGGATGACTCCATGCCATGCAGGCCTGTCAAAAGTTTTATCCGTGTCTTGTGTTGCTAAGTCCTGTCAGAGACACTGAGAATGCGAATGCGTTTAGAATCAACTGGCGCCAGATCGTGTTGAGAAGCCCACTTCTCCCGCAAGTGGGCATGATACCGTTAATCTAAGTAGGGTTGCCAACCTCCAGGTGGCACCTGGAGATCTGCTGTTACAACTGATCTCTGGACAACCAACATCAGTTCCCCTGGAGAAAATGGCTGCTTTGGAGGGTGGACTCTGTGGCATTATACCCTGCTGAGGTTCCCTCCCCTCCTTAAATCCTACCCTCCCCAGGCTCCACCCCCCCAAAGCTCTAGGTATTTCCCAAAACCAGAGCCAGCAACTCTACATCTATGTTCCAGAACTGCTGACAAGAGAAGAGGGCCTGAAATTATCTTTTTTGCTTCTCCCCTGGCTTTAGTAGGACAGAACTAGAGTAATTGACACGTGGAATTCACTGCCGCAGGAAGCAGCGGTGGCTACAAGGATAGACAGCTTCAAGAGGGGATCGGATAAACATACGGAGCAGAGGTCCATCAGTGGCTATTAGCCACAAGGTATAGATAGGGGTTCTGCGTTCTCGGTGCTTTGAGGGGGAGCAACAGTGGGAGGGCTTCTGGAGTTCTGGCCCCACTGGTGGACCTCCTTGTGACCCCTGGGTCTTGGCCACTGTGTGACACAGAGTGTGGGGCTGGATGGGCTGTTGACCTGATCCAACATGGCTTCTCCTTTGTCTGGCCCCACTGGTGGACCTCCTGATGGCCCCTGGGTTTTGGCCACTGTGAGATAGAGTGTTTATACCCCGTCCTTCACTCAGAGTCTCAGAGCAGCTTGCATTCTCCTTTCCCTCCCCTTCTCCACAATAGTCACCCTGTGAGGCAGGTGGGGCTGAGAGAACTCTTTCAAGGACTGCTCATGAGAGAACAGCTCTGAGAGAACTTGTGACTGACCCAAGGTCACACCAGAAGCTACATACGGAGGAGTAGGGAATCAGACCTGGTTCTCCCAGATTAAAGCCTGTGCTCTTAAGCGCTACACCAAACTGGCACCATGCTGGTAGCCATGTTTGTCTGTAGCAGTAGAAAGTTGGACTATAAGGAAGGCTGAATGCCGAATAATAGATTCTTTTGAATTATGGTGCAGGAGAAGACTCTTGAGAGTCCCTTGGACTGCGAAGAGATCAAATCAGTCAATTCTAAAAGAAATCAACCCTGACTGTTCCCTGGAAGGCCAGATCCTGAAGCGGAAGCTCAAATACTTTGGCCACCAAATGAGAAGGGAGCATTCACTGGAGAAGACCCTGATGATGCTGGGAAAGATTGAAGGTCAGAGAAGAAGGGGACGGCAAAGGATGAGATGGTTAGACAGTGTCAACGATGCAACGAGCATAAAATTGAGCAAACTCTGGAACACAACAGAAGACAGGAGGGCCTGGTGTGATGTGGTCCATGGGGTCACAAAGAGTTGGACTCAACTGTGCGATTGAACAACAACAAGCAGTAGAAAAGTGCAAGAGTCCAGCAGCACCTTAAAGACTAACTGAATTTGTGGCAGGGGAGGAGCTTTCGTGAGTCACTGCTCACTTCTTCTGGTTTCTGGCCTCTTAAACCATTCTGCCAGCCTCGGTGGATATCTGTGGAGTGATGCATGCCATCTCCTCATCCCTGGGCAACATTTCGTTCCAAATTTCATTCTAAATAGGTGTGTGGGAAGAACTCCTGAAGCTCATTGGGGATCCAAATCTGGATAGACGTAAAAGCAAAGAAACATTTGCAGGGCATCCCCTCCCCCCACTTCCCCTTAGATCTCTGCACATCTTGATCCATTTACAGCCGAAAATGCCCAAATGGAATGGCAGTGTGTTGGCGCCCCGTGTTGCTTCGTTTTACCCGGACCTGCAACGTTGAAAGCCTGTTCTCTTTAGGATTTGGATTGCAGAACGGGGATAAAAGCTTGGCGTAATTGTATTTCTCCTCACTGCTTCCTTTCTTTGTTCAAAAAAAATGACACAGAAAGAAAACCCTGTACGTCCTCCAGAATAAGTCGAACTGGCCTCCTGACGCCACGAATAAAAGCGTCTCTTTCGACATGCAAAGCTCTTTGTTCCTGGAAATGTAACCACAGCTGTCCCCTACTTTCTGGGTGAGCTGATCAAATACTGTTTCCTCCCCATCTGCCCGTGGAAAAAGAATGAGCCCCTGTAGAACAGATTTCAATCAACTTGATAGGCGTAATTACTGTTCTGGTTTACTGTAGGGTTGCCAAGTCTTACCTTCGTAACAGTGGGGGAGTCCTGGTCCCTCTCTGGGAGTCCTGCATGTGCGCTGCGATGACATCACCCGGAAGTGACGTCATCACAATGGGCATGTTGCCGGGGCGATGCTCTGGTAATTGCCCCCAAACTCTATGGTACCATAGAGTTTTCAGGGCAATTGCTAGAGTGTCGCCTGGTGACGTGCCCAGCGTGATGACGCCGCTTATGGGTGACGTCATCATGTCGGGCACGTTGGCCTGATTGAGCCACTTCGGGCGTAGGGTTTCCCCACCAGCCAGATCCCGACAGGCGGATTGGGGACCCATTTAGCGGGGGAATCCCCACCCCCCGGGGGGGACTTGGCAGCCCTAGTTTATTGAGAATCATGGTAGATGAGCCCACTCTGGTTGAAATAAGCCACATGGGTGGCAGGAGATGCTGGGGGCAAACAGAGGGCATAATAATAATAATAATAATAATAATAATAATAATAATAATAATAAGTCAGCTTGCGGCTGATAAGTCATAAAAACATAAGAAAATAAGAAGAGCCCTGCTGGATCAGACCAGTGGTCCATCTAGTCCAACATCCTGTTTCACACAGTGGGCAACCAGTTCCTCTGGGTAGCCAACAACAGGGCGTAGAGGCTGAAGCTCTCCCGACTGCAGAGATAAGTTCCCCTGGAGAAATTGGCAGCTTTGGATTGTGGACTCTATGGCATCGTAACCCACTGAAGTCCTTATCTTCTTCCAGCTCCACCCCCAAATCCCAGTCTGGGTCTGACAGCCCTACTACAAGCTGTGGATCTGTGGCAGATTAAGTGCTTTGCATGTAGCAGGTCCTGAGTTCAGCTCCTGGCATCTCTAGCTAAAGAAATTGGAAGCTTCTAGGAAAGGCTTTTCTGTGCCTTGGGAGCTGCTGCCAACCAGGGCAGAAAACACTGAGCTTGAAGATATTGTGGTTTGACTCCATGTAAGGAGTGCTTTGCTATGTGATGGAAAAGTGGGTGGTTGTGAGAAAAAAGGCTAATGCAATCTTGGGGTGTATCAACACAGAGGCATAATAAACAAATTGCAAGATGTCCTAGTCCCGCTGGACACTGCCTTGGTCAGGCCGCACCTGGAGTCCATGTGCAGTTCTGGAGACCTCGCTTCAAAAAGGACGTGGACAGAATGGAGCGGGTGCAGAGAAGAGTGACGAGGATGATCGGGGGCCTGGAGACCAAGAAGCCCTGTGAGGAAAGGCCGAGGGACTTCTTGGGAATACTCAGTCTAGAGAAGAGGAGGTGGAGGGGGGACAGGGTGGTTCTCTTGAAGTCTTTGAAGGGCTGTCAACTTAGAGGAGGGCAGGGAGCTGTGTTGGCAGCAGAGGAGAGGACTCGCAAGAATGGGTCTAAATTAAGGGCGGGAAGGTACCAGCTGGATCTTAGGAAGAACTTTTTGACAGTGGAATCGGCTGCCTTGGGAGGTGGTGAGCTCCCCCTCACTGGCAATCTTTAAGCAGCATCTGGACCAACACTTGTCAGGGATGCTCCAGGCTGATCCTGCATCGAGCAGGGTGTTGGACTAGATGGCCTGTATGGCCCCTGTCAGCTCTGTGATTTTAGGGTTCTATGGGCAATTCTGCACCTAGCATCTGCTCCACATTTCCTCAACTGGGAGGAAAAGGTGCAGCTCAAAACCACATTCAAATACCCTGGGGCAACACCGTACTGACTGCGAAGGCCCCTAAACAGCCATAAATCTATGCAGAAGGTAACATAAAACCTGGTGATCGAAGAAAGCGAAAGCGGCATGCCATGCAGAGGGTACCATAAAATCAGGCGATCAAAGAAAGCGAACGCGGCATGCCACGCAGAGGGGAATTTCTGTTCCAACATGGGTTTCATAAAACAAGAGAGGGAAAAGCCAATGCAGACTCACCCTTTGTTCACCGAGAGGATATTTAGCAATGCTCAAGGGGAGATAAATGCTGCTTGCTTTGGGGCATGCCCACCTTTGGCAATGGATAGTAAGAGTAAGAAACTGTGCGCCGGTGTGAGTTCAGCAGGACTTAACTGTGATCATCTGATGTAATTGCCATTTTTAAAAAAGCAGAGCAGGAACCTCTAAGCCCCTTCCCACCACATGCCTGGAGGTCCTGAGTGTTAAAATTTTTCACACGAACGTTTTCACTTTTCCAGCTGTTATTTCACTGCCAGGCATCGCCCCCCCCCCCCAATTTGGCGCCCGTTTCCACTTCCTCTGTGACCTTGGATTTCGTTTTAAAATAAAACAGGGTGGGAAAGGTTAGGTGTCTAGTATAACATGCCAAGCTTTTTAGAGAGTGCTGTGGCCGGGTTCACCTTGGACGGAGAATGAACCAGGAGGAAGACGAGATGGGATTCCTTAAATGCACATTAAGAACCGACGCTCTGATGGTGTCTCAGGGCTCAGTTGCTGCTGCCTGGTGTTTCCGTCTGGAGCAGTGCTCCCTCTAAGCTGTGGAGTCTTGTGAACAAAAATCCTACTTTGTGAGCTACTGGCATTGAAGCTGAGCGATTTGGCTGCTGCATAAATTAGTTTGCTCTGGAGCCACCCTTCCTGAGCTAAAACAAAAATGTGTGAGCCGGAGGTTAAAAAACTGTGAGTTAGCTCACACTAAACCAGCTTAGAGGGAACACTGGTCTGGCGCTAAGATGGCAACAGTGTTCAGCACTGAGGGTGGTTCACCCCTCACCTTATAGCCTTCATGAGATCAATGACTTGTGTTTATACCACAATCCCGAGCCTATCTGAAAGAGAGATGCTGGTTTGTTTCCGTCGACAGGCAGAGATTTCAGACCATGATTTTTTAAAATTAGTAAAAAGTCACCAAAGAATAGTTATCAAAAGTTGCTCTCTGCCTGTGGATGCAAATTAATTACCGTCAAGGAGCTATGTAGTCACTCCTCCTTCCGTCAGTCTTGAACTTTTCCCAGTCAGTCCAAGGTCAGGTGTCACAGCTGGATCAGGTAGAACTTCCTGACAGCTCAAGCGTTTCCTCAGTGGAACAGGCTTCTTTGGGAGGTGGTGGGCTCTCCTTCTTCGGAGGTTTTCAAGCAGAGGCTGGAGGGCCATCTGACAGCAATGCTGGTTCTGTGAACTCAGACAGATCACGAGAAGGGAGGGCAGGAAGGGTTGCCTCAGTGCTAAAGAGTACTGGACTCAGGAGACCAGGAACGGTGAAATCATGAAGCCTTTATTGAGTGATTCAGCATGTCCAGTAGATGGCCAGAACAAGCATGCTTCCAGGGCTCCAGGGCCCTCATTATATGCTGGCTGGAGCCACACCTCCAGCCGCACCCAAAAGACCTGGTAGGGGCTTAACATATGTGCATGTTTGTCATAGGTTCCCTGGAGGAGCCTTTGATTGCACTGGCTCCTCAGGGAGAACCTAGGTCCCACATTGGTGGAGGCTTTCAATCCGGATGTCTATTGTTCCTCCATATTCAAGCTCCCCTCTCTGCCTGACCATGTGCTCTGGCCATGCGGCGGGCGCCATTACCTGGGAGCACATGGCAGGCTGGTTGCTACCCAGAGCATACTACATTACAGTGCTTAGTTCTCATGGCCCTTTCTTACATGCCCAGGCGTCAGGAAGCAGTCTTTCTCCAGGCCAGTTTGCCCGGGGATCCTGAAGGTTTTTTGTCATCTTCTGGGCATGGAACAGGGGTCACTTTGGGGTGTGTTTGGGGGAGGTATTTGTGAATTTCGTGCACTGTGCAGGGGGTTGGACTAGGTGACCCTGGACATTTCCTTCCAAATCTATGATTCTATGACCACTGGAGCTTACTGGGTATAGCTGTATTTTCAGTACAGACACACTATCTATTATATATTTTTTTCAAATTGGCATTGTGATGATTTCATGATTTGGTGTGTGTGTTTCTTTAAGTGTTTAGTTTGACTGTAAGAAGAATGATAGAGGGAGACAAGTGTGATGTGATTGGCTGATGACTGAGAGTGTGGGAGGAAGGGTGTCTATGATTGGTTAAATGTTTATGGTTAAATAAGAGTGATCGACCCATTCCACAGTCGCACAATAACATAGCAGAGTGTAGATTGGAACCCTCCTAGCCCCTGAGAAGTTAGAATGTTCATGAACATTCCATAGCCTTTTAGTGGAGTTGGCCATTGGCTGTGAATTCCTTTATAGAATGGAAGCCCAAAGTTCTTGTCGTTCTGCTTCCAAGTCTCTGCACCACTGCAGTGTCTCAGTCAGTGGCTCGCAAGACGGAAACATCCTCTGGTTTCATAATTTGTTTTGACTTCCTGTAGCTTTATTTTTTTTTAAAAAAATGGGGAGCAATCCTAAACAGGTCTACTCAGCATCAGCAGGTCCTGTATTATTCCTGTTGGGATATTTGGTTAATATAGTAGAGTACTTTTGAATCACAGAAGCATGAGACACTGAGTGCAGTAGTTTGGTGTAGTTTGAGCCAGTTTGGTGTAGTGGTTTTGGCGCACGGACTCTAATTTGGGAGAACTGGGTTTGATTCCCCACTCCTCCACATGCAGCTGCCAGGGGACCTAGGGCAAGCCACAGTCCTCTCAGAGCTGTTCTCTCAAGGGCAGTTCTTTCAGAGCTCTCTCAGCCCCATCTACCTCACAGGGTGTCTGTTGAGGGGAGAAGTAGGGAAAGGAGTTTGTAAGCCGCTCTGAGACTCCAAGTGAAGGGTGGGGTATAAATCCAGTCTCCTCCTCCTTAAATCTCCCAATAAGAATATTGCAAAGAAGGTTAACTTACATTTATTCAAGTAGATCCAGTTCACATTCAGGTTGCAGTCGAAAGGAGACAGAGAGAGAGGCCTAACCTAAAGAGTACTTTCCCTATCACAAATGCCAGCTTGTTCAGCCTCATGTTTATGGGAGTATGACGGCATTGTTTCTACAGGAGATGCCTGCTGAGAAATGTGCCTCTATGGAAGGCCATGTGAAGAGAGGGAGAGGACAAAGTGAGAGGGAGTGAGTTAGGGTCAGAGGGCAGCTCCCAGGTTAAGACAAAGAGAGGCATCCCATTCAAGGAGATAACATCTATATATACTTAGAGTGATGTAGCGCACCCCTCCCCATGTCCAGACACACTGAGTTGCTTGCTCCGACAATTCCATAACTCATAGAAAAATGTCCTCAGCCTTGCGGCCTTAGTCACTTGGAAGAACCTTGGGGGCCGTGGGAAACTGGCGTTCTCTGCATTTTAATTTTTGATTGCCTGTTTATTCTCTCTGCCACTACGCAAAGAGCTTCAAAAACAACACCCTTGCGGCCAAACTAGAGCTCAGAAACAGAACCCAGATAGATCGGTGATCCGAAAGACCTGTTTTTCTGCAGCGCAGATGTGAATTCTCCCCGGTCAGTCGCCAGCTCTCAGTGGTGAAGAAACCGTCTCCAGATCCCTTGAGGCGAAGTGACGTTGGCTGGCTGGCTACATTTGGGCTGAGTTTTTCGCTGAGCCATCACACACTTTCTCCCCCTCCTGCTCGGCGGCAGTGCCAAACTCTCTCCTGTGGAGGATCAAGATTAATAAGCAGCACATACGGCGTGTCGGAAGCGGGCTGAAACACATCCAGACTTCAAGAGGGGACCGGCTGCCAGAGTGACATTGCAGAAATCTCGCTGCCAATCTGTTTACGTGTAAAGGCAGGGGCTGTTGGTGTCGACAAGCTCTCTCGTGCTTAACGGAGAACAGTTAAACACATTTTTATTTTGTCCATCCATTTACATTATTTATAGTTGTAAATTTAAAAAATTTTTTTGCCAGGAAATACTTGACCAGGAGTTGGCAACTCTACTGGGCGATCACTCCCTCTTGGCCTAGCCTACCTCGCAGAGTTGTTGTTGGGACAAAATGGGAAACAGAGAACTATGTACACCACCCTGAGCTACCTGTGGGGGGAAATGCAGAGGAAGAATGCGCTAGACAGCATGGAATATTCATAGATGAATATTCACTATCCAAGCTCTCCAAGAACACCCTTGTCTTGCTTATTCTCAGTGGAACATTGACTGAGACAAAAGCATTGTCTCCCCCCCCCAACCCCCCCTCCTCTGGGCTGATAAAATGTGCGGTGTATTCTTTCCCTCGTGCTTTTGTTGGCTCGTACCTGTTGGAGGGGGACAATTTAACTACTTTAATGGGATGAAAGAGATTTTGAGAGCACTTCTGGAAGGATTAGGACAATTATCCCGGGCTTGAGCGGCCATCAAAGCTTAAAGCACTTCAGTTGGATAAAGAGGAATTAAAAGCACATTCCGCTCTGTAGGATGGCTAATTTTCTTCTTTTCTTTTTTAACAAAAAACATTGGGAAGTATCATTTGATAAAGAATGGAGCTAAACTTAATGGTCTGGTTGGAATTTATCCACAGAGTGGATTTGTTAAAACGCCCCGTTTTGAGTGTTAGGTAGCTCGGTCTTGCGTACATTCCGTCTTTCAGTTCTTTTTTATGTTCCCATAGAATTTGCAAGTGGATTTGGTTCTTTGCTTTCTCCCCCTGGGCTTGTAGTTCCAGTGGCATTGTCTACAAGTGTATGCTTTCTGGACGTGGTGAATGACTTTATGTACAATGTATATCAGTTATTTGCATCGTCCACATGTAACACATCAGAATCATTTCCTGTTTTTTGTCTGTCTTTGCCACCAAGTCGTGGGGGACTTAAGGCAACCCCATAGTGTTTTCAAGACAGGAGGCGATCAGAAGTGGTTTGCCACTGTCTGCCTCTGTGTCACGACCCTGGTATTTCTTGGTGGTCCCCCGTCCAAATACTGACCCTGCTTAGCTTTCGAGATCTGACTAGATCCTGCTAGGCTGGGCCATCCAGGTCAGGGCAATTTCCTGATAAACACCTAATATTTATATTTGCACACTTAAAGACAGAAAGCTGCCTTGTACTGAATCAGACCCTTCATTTGTCAAGGTCAGTATTGTCTACTCAGACTGGCAGCGGCTCTCCAGGGTCTCAGGCTGAGGTCTTTCACATCATCTGAGCCTTTTAACTGAAGATGCTGGGGATTGGACCTGGGACCTTCTGCATGCCAAGCAGACGTTCTACCACTGAGCCACAGTCCCTCTTTACAGCTCTCCAGGGTCTCAGGCTGAGGTCTTTAACGTCACCTGCTGCCTGGTCCTTTTAACTGCAGATGCCAGGGGACTGAACCTGGGACCTTCTGCATGCCAAGAAGAGGCTCTGCCACTTGTGAGGCTTCTGCTCAAAGTAGTCAAGGATCAGATCTTTGTTGGTGAAACACAGTTCTTTATTTCCAATTTCTACATTGGTACAGGTCCTCGGATTATTGTCAGAGATAACACATACAATAGAAGCAGGTCTAATATACCCTTCAGTACAATTTGAATTGCCCATAGGTAACCAATCACCAAAGGGGAAAAACGGCGGGCAAAAGGGGTCTCTGGCCGTTTGCTTCCCACAGGAAAGAAAGCTAGGTGTGAAGCTGTAAATTTCCTTTCCCAAACCAGACCCCTCAGATGTAACCATATTCACATAACAAATGCTTCCCTCAAGGCTTTCGCACGTTGATAAGAAATAGTCCCTGTCCTCCCCTTGTCTTCCCAGCCGGGATGAATGGAATGCGGAGGCAGGAGTGTGAGAGGCCCATTGTTCCCATGCTTTGAAGTTGTCATTCTCCCGGGCAAACAGTTACAAAGACCAGGCCTGCTCAAAGCCATAAACCTGGGGTCACATAGCATACATTTACAATGGTCAGTCAGATGGCAATAGGCATGATTACATAGTGGGCATAGGGGCAACTGATAGCAATAGACATGAGTACAAAATGGGTGCAGGAACAGGTTACAATACATAGCAACATAGCAACAGGTTATAATATAGCAGAAGACTCCAGAAATCCTTGTCTGAATCTGCAGATTCTGACTCCACTGAGCCATGGCCCCTCTCCTAAAGGGCTCCCTTTCCTTTAAATTTTGAAGACATTTATGTCCTTCCAATAAAAAATGGAGCTGAAACGTGATAAAGATACATTGAAATGCAATATAACGTATCAACACCAGATATTTATTTTATTTAAATACTAGGCCACCCACGGGCAAAGGCTGGGGTCCGTAAGTCAAGGGGCTTCACTCTATGTAATTACTGCCGTTATTAAATATAAACACAGTATCAGCAAAAGAAGCCATTTGTCAGTGCAGCCAACATATCGTCCCTTATTGAAGTGAGCTTTTTGCGATGTGCCATTGCTCGATGATCGTTCATGTTATGACCTGAAAGAACAGTAGCAAAAACAGAAGGAATCAAAGTCGTATTGTTTTGCAGCGCTGGTTCTCCCAAACGTACCTTTTCAAATGAGAAGCTTTTGCAGACGGTGTGGCGATACAAACTCATTTTATTTCTGAAAAATCTGCAGACGTTCATCTACAGGTTCATTTGTGAACATGGACGACACAGCCAGACTCACCCCTGTCTTTGCAAAAGGCTCTGCGATTGCCACAGCCACCGGTTTGGATTGTTAAAACCAAGTAATTATTTTACAGATGCTGAAAGGATTTTATGCCCGTTAACAAGCATTGTAAAAATAATCATTAAGATTTTGTCGGCAACAGAAGGTTCGGTCTCAAACATCCTTAGGAATTTTATAGGGAGTGAAATCCTCACTATGAAAATTCCACTTCCTTGTCTCTAATAAGAATACTTAGCATTTATAGACTGCATTGGACTGTTTGATTCCCAGAAGTTTACAAGAATAGGGTCAGCAGTGCAAAACGGCATTGTAGGAAGAAATCAGCATTGGGTGGGGGGTGC
Organism: Lepidodactylus listeri; assembly: GCA_029233225.1. NCBI lineage: Eukaryota > Metazoa > Chordata > Lepidosauria > Squamata > Gekkonidae > Lepidodactylus > Lepidodactylus listeri. The sequence goes on from JARCFY010000022.1 coordinate 735,895, forward strand.
CAGTCTCCCTGCGGGACCCTGAAGATCTCCTGCTGTTACAATTTATCTCCAGATAAAGAAGATAAGTTCCTCTGGAGAAAATGGATTCTTTGGGGGGTGGGTTCCAGGGCTGTATTCTCTGCTGTGGTCCCTTCCCTCCCTAAACCCCGCCCTACCTGGGCTCCACCCCAAAGATCTCCAGGTATTTTCCAACCCAGAGCTGGCAACCCTTCCATTGGGTCACTAAAACAGTGCAGATAATTCAATGTAAGGTTGCCAGCTTTGGGTTGGGCAATACCTGGAGATTTTGGGGATGGAGCCTGAGGGGGGGTGGGGGGTGGGGAAAGGCGGGACTTAAATGCAGTATGCCATACAGTCCAGCTTTCAAAGTAGCAATTTTCTCCATGTGAACCAATCTCTCTCAGTCGGAGATCTGTTATAATAGCAGGAGATCTCCAGCCATCATCTGGAAGTTGGCAGCCGTCATTCAGCAGCATGAACAATACAAAATGACATTAAGGGATGACAACTCAGATACAGCAGCTCATTGTAATGATCTTGTTAATCCAGGCCTGAGAAACCTAAGTACTAAAATGACTAAATGGAGGCTATTGTACTTTGGCCATATTATGAGAAGACAAGAGTCACTGGGAAAGACAAAAATGCTAGGAAAAGTGGAAGGCTGCTGGAAGGAAAAGTGGAAGGAAGATCCAACATGAGCTCACTTGACTCAGTCAAGGAAACCACGGCCCTCAATTTGTAAAACCTGAGCAAGGCTGTGAACAAGAGGATGTTTTGGAGGACATCAGTTCATAGGGTTGCCGTAAGTCAGAAGCGACTTGATGGCAATTCACACACACTCACACACATTTTGACATCACAGTGTTGCTGCTAATAAAGCCCACCTATTCCCCAAATAGTCAGTCTCCTAATTATTTCAGGGAATTAGCTTTAAAGGAGACAAAGTGAGAGGGGTTTATGAGGATTTTTCCCATAAGAGAAGTCTTGAAATAAACCAGGCAGATTAAAAGAGAAAAAAGTGGCAACACACACACATAAACACACTTAAAACACATACAAGGCTAGCTAAGAAGAATTCAGGGAGGAAAGGAAAAGAGCTATTACAGGGAAGGCTATAATTAACAGTCTTGGAGAAAGAGGTCCGTGGAGGCAGCAACAAAACAACCAGCATTTCATGGAGAGATTAGTCCCAACAGATTGGGGATGTGAGTGTGGATCCAAGAACACACACACACTGCTAGGAAGCAGAGCTTTTCTGATGTGGGGTGAAATATACCCTCTGGCAAGTATGACGTGTTTGCCACAAAAACAATAACTTAATGGACTTTTCTGAGTTGGGCAAAAAGATATGAGAAGCTTGATAGGTTTTTCTGAGGTGGACTATAGGTGTGAACAGGGCTTGATGACCCTGCAAGTACCAGATGGGAAAAGCTACTAGGTTTGATTAATAGAACTGAGTGTTGTTTAATTATGATAAATTGGTGTGGGGAAGTGAAGTGCAGTGTTGATGAGATTAGTCCAAAGTGAGTCAACAGGTTCTTGGGATACCCATTGTCCTAAATTAGGTGTCTCTCCAAGGCATGGAGGAAATTGTTAGCCAGCCAGCAGCTCTTCCTCACACTTCTAAACTACACATCCAGACTTGTTTCCGACTGGCATCCATTTTGTGTCATTTGGGGCCAGGCAACACCTTGCATTATGATATGTGAAATAATATTTTAGGAAGGGTGTTTATGATTATGCCAGCTATAAACTGCCTCTCAGTGAGAGGAGGGATTTGACTGCTAACACACCTTTTCTCAAATGCCGGTGCTTTCAGATGTCAGTGAATCCCACCTTGGATGTGGCATATTAAGCCACTATGTCAAAATTACAAGGCCCAAGGGCGTTTGCCTCAGTGGCAGTTCCAAGGCTGGATGTGCTGAATGAGAGCCAGTTTGGTGCAGCAATTAAGTGTGTGGACTCTGATCTGGGAGAACCGGTTCAAGTCCCCACTCCTCCACATGCAGCTGCTGGTGTGACCTTGAGTCAGTCAAAGTTCTCTCAGAGCTGCTCTCTCAAGGGCAGTTCTCTCAGAGCTCTCTCAGACCCATCTAACTAATGGGGTGTCTGTTGAAGAAGAAAAAGAGATTGGATTTATACCCCATGCTTCACTACCCAAAGGAGTCTCAGAACAATCCCTTTCCCTCCCCCTCCCCACAACAGAAACCCTGTGAGGTAGGCGGGGCTCTTTCAAGGGCTGCTCATGAGAGAATAGCTCCAAGACAACTTGTGACTGACCCAAGGTCACACCAGCAGCACTATGTGGAGGAGTGGGGGATCAAACCAGGTTCTCCCAGATTATAGAGTCCGCGCTGTTAACCACTACACCAAACTGGCTCTCTGTTATGCAGAGGGGAGGGGAAAGGAGTTTGTAAGACGCTCTGAGACTCTGAGTGAATGGCGGGATATAAATCCAACCTCTTCTTCTTCTATTCAGATTTGTCGATTCCCTTTGAGAACAAAAAGCCCTGCTGCACGTTAACACTGATCTTCCAGCTCAGCAAGAATAAAAAGTGTGGGGCCTGATCAAAAATTAAGTAAGAAGAAGAAGAAGAAGAAGAAGAAGAGATTGGATTTATACCCTGACCTTCACTTGGAGTCTCAGAGCGGCTTACAGACTCCTTTCCCCTCCCCTCCCCACGACAGACACCCTGTGAGGTGGGTGGGGCTGAGAGAGCTCTGAGACAACTGTCCTTGAGAGAACAGCTGGTACAGAACTATGGCTTGCCCAAGGTCATCCAGCAGGCGCAAGTGGAGGAGTGGGGAATCAAACTTGGTTCTCCCAGATTAGAGTCTGCGCACTTAACCACTACACCAAACTGATTAATAGATCACCCGTGTCTGCTTGGATGTCAACCTGTTGTATGCATCCTCATTATCAAACCAGTGTGATGGTTACAATCCCTTGCACTGTTCCTGGAGAGCTGGCAATGGTATAAACGACGGTGCTTGGTTGCGTTGTCGTTGGAAAGCTGGGGGTTTCCACCCTTGTTTCTGTCACCGAGCCTGACTGTTGCCTGGCTTTCCCGCACTCGCCTACCAAAGCATGAATTACGCTTCGTGGACAGCTTATCATTTGTACAGCCATTTTCCGAATTAAAGATAAACGTATTTCCCGCAAGGAGCAAAACGGGTGTCAGTCTGAATGGCTCTTTTGTCAGCGTTAGTAATTCGGCAATAAGCAAGGGGCTCTCCTCCACAGTAAGAAGCCCAGAGATGATCTGGCCGTCTCCTCCCCAACTATTAATCTCCTGATGCAATCTCCCTTTCGGCTTCCTAAGTGCCTGTTTAAGGGTGATTGGAAAGGGCACACAAGAGAACTGAATTCTGCCATTGGAATGGATGGCCAGGACCGGCAGGGATTTGAAATGGTGACCTTGGGACTGGGAGATTTGCTCCCCTAGGGGGCAAGCCCCTAAGGTTGCAGAGGGAAGTGGAAAGTGCTGTCAAGTTGCAGTTGATTTATGGAGACCCTGTAGGGCTTTCAAGGCAAAAGACGTTCAGAGGTGGTTGGCCATTGCCTGCCTCTGCATAGCAAACCTGGACTTCCTTGCTGGTCTCCCATCCAAGTACTAACCACAACTGACCCTGCTTAGCTTTCGAGATCTGATGAGATCAGGCTAGCCTAGGCCATCCAGGTCAGGGCATCCTGATTCTGCTGGTGGAAAGTGCCATCAAGTCACAGCTGATTGATGGGGAGGGACCTCAGCAGCGTATAAAGCCATGGAGTCCACCCCCCAAAAGCAGCCATTTTATCCAGGGGAACTGATCTTCTTCATCTGGGGATAAATTGTAAAAGCGGGAGATCTTCAGGGTCCCACAGGGAGGCTGGCACCCCAACCAATGCTGATTTCTTCCTAGGATGCCGGTTTGCACGGCTGACCCTATTCTTGTAAGCTTCCGGGAATTAAAGAGTCCAATGCAGTCTATAAATGCTAAGTATTCTTACTAGAGACAGGGAAGTGGAATTTTCATAGCGAGGATTTCGCCCCCTGTAAAATTTCTAGGGCTGTATGAGGGTTTCCCAGGCAAGAGATGAACAGAGGTATTTTGCCATTGCCTGCCTCTGCATAGCAACCCTGGGCTTCCTTGGTGATCTCCCATCCAAATACTGACCAAGGCCGACTCTGCTTAGCTTCTGAGATGCGATGAGATTGGGATAGCCTGGTTCATCCAGATCAGAAGAGTTGGTTTTATACTCCACTTTTCACTACCCCAAGGAGCCTTGGAGTGGCTTACAATCTCCTTCCCTTCCTTTCCTCACCACAGACACCCTGTGAGATAGGTGGGGCTGAGGGAGTTCTGGAAGAGCTGTGACTGGCCCAAAGAGTGATTAACACGTGGAATTCACTGCCACAGGAGGTGCTGGCAGCTACAAGCATGGACAGCTTCAAGAGGGAATTAGATAAACATATGGAGCAGAGATCCATCAGTGGCTATTACCCACAGGGTATAGAAAGGAACTCTCGGTCTGGGGCAAGTGATGCACAGTATTCTTGGTGCTTTGGGGGGGGGCAACTGTGGGAGAGCTTCTAGTGTCCTGGCCCCACTGCTGGACCTCCTGAGGGCACCTGGTGTTTTTGGCCACTGTGTGATAAGAGTGTTGGACTGGATGGGCCACTGGCCGGATCCAACATTGGCTTCTCTTATGTTCTTATGTTCTTAAGGTCACCCAGCTGGAGCACTTTGGAGACCAGAAAGAATTTCAGAGTGTAAGACTTTGAGAGTCAAAGCCGGTATCTGATGAAGGGAGTTTTGGTTCTCGAAAGCTTATACCCCCCAATTCTTGTTGGTCTCTAAGGTGCTACTGAACTCCAATCTAGATGTAATGTTCACCCTATAGATAGGGTTACCAGTTCTGGCTTGAGGAATTCCTGGTGATTTGGGGGAGTTAGAGACTGGAGAGGGCAGGGTTTGGAAGAGGAGAGACTTCAGCAGGGTAGAATGCCATAGAGTCCACCCTCCAAAGTAGCCTTTTTCTCCAGGGGAACTGATCTCTGTCATCTGGAGATCAGTTATAATGCCAGGAGAGCTCCAGACTCCACTGGGAGGTTGGCAACCGCACCTGTAGACCCCTTCTTGACCTTGTCCCCGATCCTAGACTCTGTCTAACTGCTGCCTACTAAAAACTAGCTGCTTATAGTTTCAAACTTGCTGGAAAGTTTATTATTTTTTTTTAAACATGGAGAGCCTTAAAAATGGTACTGCCCTGCTTGCGCTCTGAGGATGCCCGGTTCCCTCGGCCACCTCAAGACACGACAAATCTATTCTGCTGTAGGCACCGATCAGGCCAGTGGGATTTGTTTGGAAAGATGGCTTGTCTGAGTCGATTTGTAAATTGTGCTGCCGGAGCCAACTGGCTCATTTCGACAGGCCCGGCACGATACCTTTTTTTGAGTGTCCAAAAAGGCAAATAAACATAATCAGCCGCTCGGCAGCACCAGCCAGCTCTCCGACGTTTTGCTTTTCTCTTGTACTCGGAGAATGATGTAGGCGGGAAGGCGCTAATTGTGAAGTAGACTGAAACAAGGACACAGCGAGCAGCAGGCTCGTCATGAGCAGTGAAATAAGGCTGGAAAGGAATGGTCACCAACCCAAAGGGAGAATGGCGGCCAAAGCCTCTGTTGGGGAAGAACTGAATCGATGCTGAGCGAGCATGAGAATTCTGTGGACAATCAAGAAGGAGCAAGAAGCAAATACAGCAATAACTGTTAGCACAAGTCCATGACTCAGAGCCAGGGTGAGGCTAGTGGGAGCCATATCGAAGAGGAAGAAGAAGAAGAATAGTAGTAATAGTAGTTGTAGTTAGTTTTTATATCCCACTTTTCTCTGCCCTAAGGAGTCTAAAAGGGGCTAACAATCTCCTTCCCTTCCTCTTCCCCAAACAGGCACCTTGTGATGTCAGTGGGCCTGAGAGAGTCCTGAGAGAACTGTGACTGGCCCAAGGTCACCTAGCAGGGGAATCAAACTCAATTTCCCAGATTAGACGAAGAAGAAGAGTTGGTTTTTATATCCCGCTTTTCTCTGCTGTAAGGAGTCTCAAAGGGGCTTACAATTGCCTTCCCTGACTCTCCCCCCAACGGAGACCCTGTGAGGTCAGTGGGGCTGAGAATGCTCTTTCGAGGACTGCCCTTGAGAGAACAGCTCTGAGAGGACTTGTGACTGACCCAAGGTCACACCAGCAGCTGCCTGTGGAGGAGCGGGGAATCAAAACTTTATTCTCCCAGATCAGAGTCCACACTCCTAACCACTACATCAAACTGGCTCATTTGGATTGCCCTGTCTCACTCTGCCCCTTGACCTGGATAGCGCAAGCTAGCCTGATCCCGTCACATCTCAGAAGCTAAGCTGGGTCGGCCCTGGCTAATATTTAGATGGGAGACCGCCAAGGAATACCAGGGTTGGAAGGCACAGGCAGGCAATGGCAAACCACCTCTGAGTGTCTCTTTCCTTGAAAGCCCCAGTAGGGGTCGCCGTAAGTCAGCTGCGACTTGACGGCATTGTACACCACCATCTAGCTGTACAACATCCCTTTGTCCCATATACAGCCTCCCCCTCTCCTGCACCACAGTGGTCTCCTAAAGCTGTAAAACCGGAAACTAGAAGTCATGTAAAAGCGGGGGAAAGAAAGAAATCAACTTCCTGTGCAAAGCATGCATGGAACTGTGATGTCACTCTCCAAACGATGTGGACTTGCAAATCCTCCTTCTCAAGGACGAATAGGTAATTACGCTTGTTGGCACAGAAGCACGAGAGATGTTTTGCCTGTTGCCATGCCCAATAGCGACGGAGGAGATCAATGTCTGGTTACCGAACGGTTACAGCATAATCCGTGCCGCTAAGTGGAACGCTTTTGCCAAAGACATGATTTGCAGCCCGCCCAAAGTCAAGGTTTCCTGCCTTTTAGCAGCTCCCCTCAGGACGAGTGAGATCATAACTGTGCAAATAACTTTTTTAAAAAAAATGATAAGGAGGCACGTGGCGTCTTTAGCTTCTGAGGATCGATTCCTGTGGCTGTGTCGTACACGTTATAAATGTGACTAGCTTTTATGGAGAGACTGGGAAGCTAGGCTGGCCCAAGGGTTTTTTTGGGTGCCCTAGGCAAACTATGGCCCTGGTGAAGAAGAAGGAGAAGGAGGAGGAGGAGGAGAAGAAGAAGAGAGAAGAAGAAGAAGAGGGGGAGCGGGAGGAGGAGAAGCAGAGGAGGAGACTGGATTTATACCCCGCCCTTCACTTGGAGTCTCAAAGTGGCTTACAATTTCCTTTCCCTTCCCCTCCCCAACAACAGACACCCTGTGAGGTAGGTGGGGCTGAGAGAGCTCTTTTGAGGACTGTTCCTGAGAGAACAGCTCTGAGCAAACTTGTGACTGACCAAAGTAGAAGAAGAAGAGTTGGATTTATACCCCACCCTTCACTCTGAGTCTCAGAATGGCTTACAATCTCCTTTCCCTTTCCCTCCCCACAACAGACACCCTGGGAGGTGGGTGGGGCTGAGAGAGCTCTTTCTAGGACTGCTCGTGAGAGAACAGCTCTGAGCGAACTTGTGACTGACCCAAGGTCACCCCAGCAGCTGCATGTGGAGGAGTGGGGAATCAAACCAAGTTCTCCCAGATTAGAGTCTGCCGCTCTTAGCCACTACACCAAACTGTCCCAGGTTAGCCTGATTTTGTCAGATTTCGGATGCTAAGCAGGTCCAGCCCTGCTTAGTACTTGGATGGGAGACCACAAAGGAAGTCCAGGGCTGCTGTGTGGAGATAGGGGCAAATAGCAAACCATCTTTGAATGTCTGTTGCCTTGAAAATCCTGCAGAGTTGGCCGTGACATGATGACACTATGACCATTGTTGGCAGAGTTTAAATTTGCAAAGGAAGTGGAGCACTGACTGGTTTGAGAAAAAAATAAGTAGGTTTATTATAGAAGAACAAACTGTTCTAGAACACACACAGAGGAAGCCTAAACTAACCAGTCTAACTGCTGTAAAAAGAGCCAATAGCAATTGGAAGCTCTACAGGAGCAGGAAGTCTCCAGAAGAGCCAATCAGGAGACAGCAAGGACACCATTTGAAAAGTGGGAAGCCCCTAGTCTAGCTATGCTAACTACAAGTCCTTCAGCTATCCCCCTGTAGGATGATCTTCAAATCTCTCTTCCCCTCCCCACAAAAGACACCCTGTGAGGTAGGTGAGGCTGAGAGAGCTCTTTCAAGGACTGCCCTTGAGAGAACAGCTCTGAGAGAAGTTGTGACTGACCCAAGGTCACACCAGCAGCTGCAAGTGGAGGAGTGGAGAATCAAACCCGGTTCTCCCAGATTAGAGTCCGCACTGCTAACCACTACACCAAACTGGCTCTTTACCTGCTGACCTCCTTCCCCTCCCCAAGCTCCGCTCTCCCAAGGCTCCAGCCCCCCCCCCCCCAGTCTCCTGGTATTTTTCAGCCCAGAGTTGGCAACTCTTTCCCCATCCTAGCCATCATATACTTCTTTCTGTATCGCAAAGATTCTGTAGTACTCTCCTTTAACATAAAATTAATGAAACACCGTGACAGCTAGGCCCGCAGATCTTAAATAATGGCCTCCCCCCCACACTTCTCCTCCAACCTGTTTGATTTATGGAATTCATTTGCTTTCATGTAAATATATAAAATAAAGAAGTAATCTCGTAAAGCTCAGCAGCACGCCGGGACATGATGAATTGCAGATTGGATGGGGCTTCAGAAGAAAGTAAAGGGGGGGGGGGCATGACGATTTCCGTTACTCAGAACCAGCCCTCCCCCCTTCTCAAAATCATGGACCTCAGTGGCGTATTATTTTGATTAACTCCGTTACTGTTGATTTCTTGTCTTCTTCCCTGATAGAGTTATGATTCTTTCTGGAGTAAAATTGGGTCATTTGAAGGGGAGGGGGAAGGGGGGGGCGCTTCATTCCAGGAAGGTTGACAAAAGGAGCAGGGAAATTCCCCTTAAAAGAGACCAGCTCGATTCCCTTGTCAAAATGCAAGAAGACGGGTTCAGTGGGTTTGCTTTGTTTTATTTTCAAGTGGGAAGATACTTTTTTGGGGGGGAGTATCTCCCTTCTGTTGCGGTCCCTGACAGAATTCTTGCCAAACAAGGTTGATCTGAATTCCTCGTCCTTGCCTTCTCAGCCCCCGTTTGGTTTTCTCAGCTTCTCCTTTGTACGAATGGGTGATCCATTATTGTCACACTAATTTTATCCCCATAAAATATGCATAGTGTTCAATGCTGAGTGTCAGTAAACCGGCGTTACACGTTTTATGTTCCTTGCATACTGTATATCTAAACGGCATATGTTGTACAGATAAATTGTCGAAAATCTACGAAAACACATGTAGAATACAAACTAATCTGCTAAACTGGTGGTGGTGATAGACCGTGCTGTCAATTTGCAGCCGAATTACGGTGACCCCGCAGGATTTTCAAGGCAAGAGGAGTTCAGAGGTGGTTTGCCCTTGCCTGCCTCTGCGTAGTGAGCCTGGACTTCCTTGGTAGTCTCCCATCCAATACTGATCAGGGAACGCCCTACTTAACTAAAACTGACACCCTGTGAGATAGGTGGGGCTGAGAGAGCTCTTTCAAGGACTGCCCTTGAGAGAACAGCTCTGAGAGAACTTGTGACTGACCCAGGTCACACCAGCAGCTGCATGTGGAGGAGTGGGGAATCGAACCTGGTTCTCCCAGATTCGAGTCCGCACTCCTAACCACTACACCATACTGGCTCCCTCGTCCTTGCCGTCAGAGCGTCAATTACAGGAGGGGAAAAACAGAATGGGATGAGGAAACTGGAAATCTCAAGCTCCATAGAGCTTGTAGAAACTTGGAAGGGGGAGAGTTTGCCAGGGGAGGGGGAATTCTTCCCATCCACAGAGTTCCTAGTTGGTCTTCTGCTTGAGGGAACTTAACTCAGAGTCTATGTGTTTGGGCCTGCATCCATTGCTGGGAATACAGATTATGTGCCCTCCCCCCCCCCATCCTTGTGAGGTGATTGTGTTGTGCTCGAAATCTCCTGTAACCCTTGGAAACATTCATAGGTTTCAAAATTGCTTTCCTGGTAACTGGATGGCCTCTTCAAGAAGCCCAGACGGGGGCATATTGGTCTTCAATTACTGTACAGCCTGAGTTCCCGGCACAATTCAGCCTAGTGCTGCATTGCTTATACAGCTCCATTGATGTACCACGGCACTGTATGGACTTTCATAAACCCAAGAGGTGAGTCTCTGCCTGGAAGGAGCATGCAATCTCAGTTTTGACACCGAGGAAGAAAAATGGGGCTTGTACTTTATGCTCCGTGAGAATTGGGGTCGAGGTCTCTTGTACTAACAGCAAAATGGCCGAATGATCACTTGCTGTTCTGCTGGCGATGGTAACAGCAAAGACGCAGGATAAATAACGTACCTGGATATGGGTTGTGTTTCTTTTGGGTGAGCACCCTCCTTGGAAGCTGATAAACCTGGTGGTCTTTAAAGAGCCATAAGACTATATCTGGTCAGATCTCAGAAGCTAAACAAGGACGGCCCTGATTAGTATTTGGATGGGAGACCACCAAGAAGTCCAGGGTTGAGACGCAGGCAATGGCAAATCACGTCCAAATGTCTCTTGCCTTGACCTGGATGGCCCAGGCTAGCCTGATCTCATCAGATTTTGGAAGCTAAGCAGGGTTGGCCCTGGTTGGGACTTGGAGGGGAGACCACCCAAGGAATACCAGGTTTGTGATGTAGAGGCAGGCAACGGCAAACCTCCTCTGTTCCTCTCTGGCCTTGAAAACCCTACTGGGTGGTCGTAAGTTGGCTAAGATGATGGCACTTGCCACCACCACCACCACCTCAGCGGCCAACAAGATATTCAGGATACGAGCCTTTGAGAATCAAAGCTCCCTGTGCCAGCATCTGTTTGACTCTTGAAAGCCCACCCTCCAGAAATCTTCTTGGTCTCCAAGGTGCTGCTGGACTGAAATCTAGCAGGGCATCAGCTGGAAGTGTGCGGCCCCGGAATAAGTTGATCAAAGCAGATTAACAATTCCATTTCCGATCTGGCAAATCTTGCTAGAAGAAGAACAAGAACAAGAAGAAGAGGAGGAGGAGAAGGAGGAGAAGTTGTTTTTTCTGTCTCGTTGTCCTCTGCCCTAAGGAGTCTCAAAGGGGCTTACAATCTCCTTCCCTTCCTCTCCACACAACAGACAGCTTGTGAGGTCAGTGGGGATGAAAGACTCCTGAGAGAATTGTAACAGAGGAGAAGGAGGAGGAGGAGATTGGATTTATACCTCGCCCTTCACTTAGAGCGGCTTACCATCTCCTTCCCTTCCTCTCTCCACAACAAATACCCTGTGAGGTGGGTGTACCTGAGAGAGCCCTGAGAGAACTGCTCTTGAGAACTGCTCTGTTTGAACTGTGACTGACCCAAGGTCACCCAGCTTTCTGCCTGTGGAGGAGGAGTGGGGAATCAAACTCGGTTCTCAAGATTAGAGTCTGCTGCTCTTCACTACTACACCAAACTGACCCCCATTGCTATTATGGTGGTGGTGGAGGAAAGTGCCTTCAAGTCACAGCAGACTTATGGTGGTCCCGTAGGGTTTTCTAGACAAGAGACATTCAGAGGTGATCTGCCATGGCTTGCCTCTGCATCACAATCCTGGTATTCCTTTGAGGTTCCCCATCCAAATGCTATTTCAGGAGGACCCCAAATTTCATAGAAATCTATCATTCTAGGTGCAAGTTATATCTCAGTACTTCTCCCTTAAACAAAAGAGAAAACTAGAGACGGTTTTAAAAAACCCCAACAACAACAGAACAGCTTTTGCACCTCCAGTGGATGTACTGTCAAAGAAAGCTTCCTTAAACTCTTCGCCACGCTGTTTGAGTGCTTGCAGATTTATCCAAAGCGCAAGTCTCTGAATCAAAGCCCAAGTTTTCTCATTAATTAGCACAGGTGGTGCAATCGCTGCTTTTTAATTTGCCGGCCGATTAGAGTATTGATTGTTGGCGTTGCAAGAGTGTTTTGATTTGCGACGGCTTATAAAAGACCATTATGTTTGATTCCCCCAGCCCAGCCCACCCCTCTGGCCCCACAAATGAGCTGGAATCTGTCCTGGCAACCTGAAAAATATGGGCTTAATTAGTTGCCATGCATGATTTGAGACACCCCCTCCCACCCCCTCCCTGCCACATTTCAAATTTGTACAACACAGGGATTAAATATGCAATAGGAACAGAGAGGGAAGATGGTTTAACTTGACAGTAAGAAATGGGGTGCGTGGAGGATTGATATGATAGGAGACCTTCGGCCGAAGCCGTCCTCTTCTTGGTCTAGGTAAAAGTCAGCAGCGGCTGCGATCACAACAGACTAAATAATCCACTTTCAAAGCTGGGGTCCAGTGGCACCTTTAAGACCAACAAAGTTTTATTCGAGGTGTAGCTTCCGGGTGCAAGGCACACTTCGTCAGACAATGAAATGGAATTACAGATCGTAGTTGTATATAGAGAGGGTGGCTTGTTAAATTAGCGTGCAAATAGTGAAGATGTGTTTAAACAGGTAAAAAGAATGACAAGCTTGGTTTCTGATCTTGAAGGTGCCACCGGACTCCAACTTTGGCTGGTCCTGCATCTGGCATTGGCTCCACATTTTCTCAACACTGAGGAAAGGTGCAGCTCAAAATTACACTCAAATACCCCCGAGCCAATGCAGTACTGACTGCAAAGTCACCCAAGAACAGCCATAAAATGGCTACAAATCTATGCAAAAGTACCATAAAAACCCATGACCAAAGAAAGTGAAAGCAGCATGCAATGCAGAGGGGAATTTCTGTTCCAACTTGGGTTTGCTAAAACAACAGAGGGAAAAGCCAGTGTAGAATCGCCCTTTGTTCTATTGCTCTGGACCCACACGGCTCTCCCACTTTGATCTAATCCACTTTCAGTCCACCTTTGATGCACTTCCCAACTGGATTTTGCCAGTTCACACAGTAAAATCCAGTTGGAAAGTGCATTGAAAGTGGATTGAAATTGGATTATTTAGTGTGTGTGATGGCATTTGGGAGCTGCAGGGAGAAGAGCTGCCAACTCTGGGCTGGGGAATTCCTGGATATTTGGGGGCGGAACCTGGGGAAGGCAGACTATGGGGAAGGGAGGGACCTCTGTGGAGTATAATGCTATAGAGCCTAGCCTCTGAATAGGGATGCCAGCCTCCAGGTGGGACCTGGGGATCCTCTGGATTTACAGCTCATCTCCAGCATACAGAGATCAGTTCCCCTGGAGAAAGTGGATGTTTCGTAAGGTGGCATCTATGACATTCTAACCTCCCCATTCTCCATCCCCAAATCTCCAGGACTTTCCCAGCCAGAACATGGCAACCCTACCCCCCCTCTCCTGCCAGTGGCCAGGGGGCACCCAGCAACCCTTCCGCCAAAGCAGCCATTTTTCTCCAGGGTGAGTGCTGCCTGTCGTCTAGAGATCAGTTATAATTCCTGGAGATCCCCAGGCCCCACCTGGAGGCTGGGAACCCTAGAGGGTGGGGAGGATACCTGCAGGGCCCGTGAAGGAAGGGGAGGTACTTGTGAATTTCCTGCATTGGGCAGGGGGTTGGACTAGATGACCTTGGAGGTCTCTTTCATCTCTTTGATGAAGAAGAAGAGGAAGAGAAGATGTTGGATTTATACCCCGCCCTTCACTCTTAGTCTCAGAGCAGCTTACAGACTCCTTCCCCTTCCCCTCCCCACAACAGACACCCTGTGAGGTAGGTGGGGCTGAGAGAGCTCTGAGACAACTGTCCTTGAGAGAACAGCTGGTACAGAGCTATGGCTTGCCCAAGGTCATCCAGCAACTGCATGTGGAGGAGTGGGGGAATCAAACCCGGTTCTCCCAAATTAGAGTCTGCGCACTTAACCACTACACCAAACTGGCTCTCTGATCCTATGATTCTAGGCAGGAGGCAGAAAAGCTAAAAGAAATTGGCAGAAAAGCTAAAAGAAATCCTTTTTCACCAGGTTGGGAAATTTGGAAACTGGGTTCTCACCCACGGTTGTTTGTCACCGACTGGTTTCCCCTTGTCTCCACCCCAAAGGTGAGGGACCCCATCTCGGGCAAACCTCAAGCTGTTCCAACCTTTTTAAAAAAATCAATGGTACTGCTATCCAAGTAGAAGTGGCTGTGCCGTTCTTTCTCTTAACTGCTGGGTTCTCCCGGCGTCGCATCTGTTCCGGCTATAATACGGCTTCTCTCCACTGGAATCTGCAGACTGCCTGGAGGCCCTGGTCAGCAGTTGGTTGTCAGAGAGCTTATTGGTCTCGGTGGTGAGGAACCTGCACTGAAGGAAAACATGCAGGGAGCCGCAATCAAACGGTAGGATCCATAATCGTGCGTCTACCAGGCCCCCTCCCCAAGTGATAAGCCTGCTGCTGGCATGAATGAACGGGGCCTGATCAGGGTATCTCATGGCCCCCGGTGGAGGGGGGGCGGGGGTAGGGCTGCCAGCTCCAGTTGGGGAAAACCCTGGAGATTTGGGGATGGAGCTTGGGGAGGGCAGGGTTTGGAGAGGGAGGTACCTGGCCGGGGTAATAATGCTATACAGTCCACCTTCCAAAGCAGCCATTTTCTCCTTGCCTGGAGATCGATTGTCATGCCAGGAGATCTCCAGCCACCACCTGGAGGGTTGCAACCCTAGCAGGTCAGCAGGATATGTTTCCTGTAGAGTCTGGGGACAGGGACCTCAGTGGGGCACAATGCCATAGAGTCAGGCCCGTAGCCAAGATGTTTTTTTTGCCCCGGGGGGCGTTTAAATTTTTAAGGGGGCAGTTAAATCATAGTTAATTAAATTAATCTGCATGCCTGTCTTTAAAGAGGGAGGCTCCGAGCCCATTTCTAGCCCTTCCTTTCAAGGGACAGGGCAGCGAGCGCATCAGTTTGTAGGAAAAAAAACAGCTCAGGGGGCGTTCAATTGCCTTCAGGAGGCATCAAATTGCCTTTTGAGTTCCCTTCCACAGGGCAAGAAAGCTCAGAAGGGCACTCATGATAATTTGCATGTTTCCCAAAGGCTCATGGGAATGCTTTCAAAAGGCTCACCATGACCTAGGTGGTATATGGAAGGACTGGGCTAGCAGAAAGGGGAATTCCTGGAGATGTATTGAAGGCACCACTCTTGAGTGCCCTTCTAGGTTTTCTTGCCCTGTGGAAGGGAACTCAAAAGGCATCAAAATGTCTTCTGAGCTAGTTTTTCCCAGGTCTCATGATGCCTTCCCAATAAATCCATAGTGGGAGAGAGATGGAAGCCTGAAGGCAAGCCACGGTGGGGGTCTGTCCTCAAAAATAAGGTTTCTGCACACAAACACACACAAAAACATTTAAGAATTGCAAAAAAATACCCCCAAATTAAGGTTTCTGGCATGGCTATTTGTGGGGCGGGGCCTTTAACTAAGGGGGCAGGGGGCAGGGCCCCAAAATGCCCTACCATAGTTATGGGCCTGCATTGAGTCCACCCTCCGAAGCATCCATTCTCTCCAGGGGAACTGATCTCTGTAGTCTGGAGATGTGCTTTAATTTGGGGAGAACCCCAGGTCCCACCTGGAGGCTGGCATCCGTAGATCCAGTTTGGTGTCGTGGAGAACCGGGTTTGCTTCCCCGCTCCTCCACATGCAGCTGCTGGCATGACCTTGGGTCAGTCATAAATTCTTTCAGAGCTGCTCCCTCAAGGGCAGTCCTCAAAGGAGCTCTCTCAGCCCCACCGACCTCACAGGTTTGTCTTTTGTGAGGAGAGGAAGGGATTGTAAGCCGCTCTGAGACTCCTTCAAGTAGTGAAGGGCGGGGTATAAATCCAATCTCTTCTCTAGTTTTTTAAGGGTTTTTCTGTCCTTTAGCAAAGTCCCTTCTTGGAAGGCTCAAGGAATTGTTGTGGGGCATGCACTTCTAGCTTGGGATGCTTAGGATGCCTCTGGCTATTCTTTCCCCCACTTGTGCAGCTGATCATTAGGAAGGGGTTGCCCTTTCCATGGCCGCTTGAGCATGAACACTGGTGCAGCAGAAATGAGAAGTGAGGCGCTCCTGATGAGCTCGTCTGGGGCACCGCTGGTTGAGCGCTGTACATCGGGGTTCGTTTCCTCCTTTATTAGTTGCCCGCTGCCCGTCTGTGTCGATATGGAGAGGCCATCAGTCCCTTGGCTCCATCAATCAGGCATCATGAAGGAAGCACGGAATCGAGAATCTGGCTTTTATCTATGGCCACAAACGGCCTCTTGGCGATCCAGTCTGAATTCTGCCGCAGCTGTAAGCCAGTTTTTTTTGATCCACTGGCCCATGCTTCCTTGAAGAAAAGAAGAGATTGGATTTATACCCCGCACTTCACTTAAAGTCTCAGAGCGGCCTACAATCTCCTTTCCCTTCCCCTCCCCACAACAGACACCCTGGGAGGTCGGTGGGGCTGAGAGAGCTCTTTCGAGGACTGCCCCTGAGAGAACAGCTCTGAGAGAACTTGTGACTGACCCACGGTCACACCAGCAGCTGGATGTGGAGGAGTGGGGAATCAAACCGGGTTCTCCCAGATTAGAGTCTGTGCTCCTAACCACTATGCCAAACTGAAACCTGTCAGTTTTATTCTGTGCACCCGTCTTGATAGGTTTATCCTGCCAGGTACCAGTATTCTGAAGTACTGATGAACTGGGGAGGGGGGGGGGCGGTTTGAAAACGAAACCCTTTTAGATCTGGGATGAACCTCCTTTGAATGTGGGCCTGATTCGGAGTTACTTGAATGCCCATTGCCACCTAGAATTGTCAATTCTGGGTTAGGTGAAGCCTGGGGAGGGCATGATTTGGGGGTGAAGAGAGACCTCAGCACGTTATAATGCCACAGAGTCCACCCTGCAAAGCAGCCATTTTCTCCAAGGGAACTGATCTCTCTGGTCTGGAGATCAGTTGGAATCCCGGGAGATCTCCAGGCGCCACCTGGAGCAACCTTAACCAGGAGGGCTACTCAGTCCTCTTTCAAACCACAATTCTGACTTTTATGAATGGGGCAGGGAGTGTAATTAGACACAAGGAATGGCCCTGACCATGTTTTATTTTTGCTGCTGGCATGGGAGCGCCAGCATGGTGTAGTGGTTAAGAGTGGCAGACTCTAACCTGGATAGGGTTACCATCCCCCCGATGGGGACAGGGTTTTCCCCAATTTTGGGGCCCACAATCCACCACCGGCCAGCTAATCAGTGTGGGGAACCCCACCCCCAAAGTGCTCCACCATGCCAGACACCTTGTGTGTGGGATGCTCTAGCATCCGGTTAAAAACTCTATGGTGACCATAGAGTTTTTGGCTGAATGCTAGAGTGTCCCCTAAATGACGTGTCTGGTATGATGATGTCACTTCTGCATGCCCAGAAGACCCTGGGCAGCAGCCAGGAGCCCCCCTGCCAGCAAATCTGGTGAACAGGGTTCAGTTCCCCAGTCCTCTGCGTGGAGCCTGCTGGGTGACCTTGGGCCAGTCACAGTGCTCTCTGAGCTCTCTCAGCCCCACTGACCTCACAGGGTGTCAGTGGTTGGGAGAGGAAGGGAAGGAGATTGTAAGCTGCTCTGAGACTCCTTAGGGTAAAGAAAAACAGGATACAGAAACCAACTTTTCTTGGACAGCTCGATGCTACCCCTCTACCCCCAAATGCATTTCTCTCTCTGATAAAATAATAATAAAAAACACACTCCCTATCATATCTCTTCATGTTCCTCTCCTTCTTGGTTCTGCGCAAAATGGGGAATATCATTACTTTCTCGATTTGCTCAGCTTGGAATGTTTCCACATGGCTTCTCCAGCCATCCGTTCCCTCGTGAAGCGTCTTCCCGCGTCCGTGCTAAATTGCTTTGAAACAATCCAAGAATAGCATTTCCCCCCCCACCCAAAGCATCTTTTTACAACAATCAGAGGTTTTCATGCGTTGATGGGCCCAAGTTCTAAAATGGGCATTTAAATGTGAAGGATCTTTATTGCGCTGAAAAAGAGAAGTCATTTTAAGAATTGCATTGATTTTGCTGATGGGACGGAAGGCCTTTGGAAATGTAATTGTATCCAACGTTGTGTCAGATAGGGGTGTATTAAAGATTGTTATGAGAGATTAATGATGAGAAATGTACTCCGTATGCGAAGTAATGTTTGCACCCGCAGTAATTGTAGTCTTAGAGGAGCTACATAAATGCTACATCTCAAGTTGGCGACTGTTTTTCTAGCCAAGCTCCCATCCACAGGGTTGTGGAAGACAGGAATTCAACAGGTAAGGCGTGCATCACCACCTCTGTGTTAGGGATTATTAGGAAAGGAACTGAACACGGAACAGCCAATATTGTAATGCCCCTGTGTAGCCTCATTTGGAATACTGTGTGCAGTTTGGGTCACCGTATCTCAAAAGTGACACTGCAGAGCTGGGGAAAGTACAGAGGAGGGTGACCAAGAGGATTTGTGAGTTGGAGCACCTTCCCGAGGAGGAAAGGCTGAAGAGTCTGGGACTTTTCGGTTTAGAAAAGAGACGACTAAGGGTGGGGACATGATGGAGGTGTATAAAATTATGCATGGTGTGGAAAGAGCTGACAAAGAGGAATTCTTCTCACTCTACCAAAACCCTAGAACTTGAGGGCATCAAATGAAGCTGATGGGCAGTAGGTTCAGGATGGACAAAAGGAATTACTGCTTTACACAGAGAGTTATTGAAATATGGAATTTGCTGCCAGAGGATGTTGCAGTGGCCACAGGAATGAACAGCTTTAAAGGAGGATTAGAGAGATTAATGGAGGATAGGTCTAATAGTCATGATGGCTGAGGGGAACCTCCATCTTCAGAAGCACTAAACCTCTGAATCTCAATTCTAGGAGGCAACATCAGGGGAAGGCCTTGGTCTCTAATCCCTGTTGTTGGCCCTCCAGAAGAACTGGTTGGTCGCTGTGTGAGACAGGATGCTGGACTAGATGGACCCTCACTGCTCTGATCCAGCAGGGCTCTTCTAATGTTCTTCTCAGGGGAAGGCCTCGGCCTCTCTGCCCTGTTGTTGGACCTCCAGAGGGACTGGTTGGCCACTGTGTGAGACAGGATGCTGGACTAGATGGACCACTGGGCTGACCCAGCAGGGCTCTTCTTAGGTTCTTTCTCAGGGGAGGGTTTCAGCCTCTACACACTGTTGTTGGCCCTCCAGAAGAATTGGTGGGCCAGTGTGTGAGACAGGGTGCTGGACTAGATGGACCACTGGTCTGATCTGGCAGGGATCTTCTGAGGTTCTGAGGTTCTACAGCCAGATGAACGGTAGCTGTTGAACTTCTGCCTGGCTGCAAAGGATGTAGGAGCTATGCCAGGAAGTGGGTAGGTGGGTGGAGAGACTGTGAAAGTCATGTAACAGAGGTTTGAATATGAACAAATATTGAGGGTACTTGGATGGCGGCAGGGAGATAGGTCACCAATTTATTTCTTTGTGTATTCATGCGAACACATGCGCATAATTCCATGCCATGTGCCTCCAGTGGGCAACTGAATTGTGATTGGTGATAGTAATTAGCAACGTTTAGAATGAGGACATATTCTCATTTTCACTTCATTGTTGGTTCTCTTGAATTGCATATGAGTCTTAGGAGGCTTTTACATACAATTTATATGGATTTTAGACAGACAACCTGAGTAGTTCATATGGATAATGCAGAAATTGATAGACACATAATATTGAGAAATGGCATACACTTTACAGGAAACGTTCAGTTGCAAAAGGGAACCGAAAACCGCACGGAAATGAACAATTGCCGGATCGATTTTCACATGGAAGGAACAATATAAAAATGGGATTTCCCCCCTCCTCCCCAGGTTGAAGCAGTGGGGATGAGGAACTGAAACTCCTCTGTAGCTGCACTGGTGGAATCTTGGCTTTTTTCCTCATCAAGTAAGCCAGGCTGCGCCAGGGCTGGATTCTGTTCCACCAAATCCCCTCTGATCTGATTAGTTTGAGGACTCCAAACATGCCTTGGAGAAGGAAGCAGAAAGCGAGAAAGAGAGAATATAGTGGGAAGTTTTTTTCTCCTCACTGCACCTGAGTGTCTTTCCCCCCATGAGGGCTAAAAAGTATTTTGCCACTTTTTTGGCATCCCCTCCCAGTTGGGGTGCCAACCTCCAGGTGGTGGCTGGAGATCTCCCCGCCAGGTGACATAGATCAGTCCTCCTGGAGAAAATGGCTGCTTTGAAAGGTAAACTCTATGGCATTCTACCCCACTGAAGTCCACTCACCTCCCCAACCCCCGTCCTCCTCAGGCTCCACCCCCCCCCCCCAAATCTTGTGGTGTTTCCCAACCTGGAACTGGAAACCTTACCCCGCCCTGTACCTGTGAAGGACACACTGTACTGTCTAGTGACCCAGTGGGAATTAGATAGATTTACCCCCCCCCCCCCACGAATCTATCAATGGCTCCTAGCCTTCGTGGCTGAGGAGAACCTCCATGTTCAGAGGCACTAAGCCTCTGAATCCCAGAGCCAGGAGGCAACATCAGGGGAAGGCCTTGGACTTCCTGCCCTGTTGTTGGGCCTCCAGAGGAACTGGTTGGCCACTGGGTGAGACAGAAGGCTGGACTAGATGGGCCACTGGTCCAGTCCAGCAGGGCTATGAGGAGAGCCAGTTTGGTGTAGTGGTTAAGACCGGCGGACTCTAATCTGGAGAACTGGGTTTGATTCCCCACTCCCCTGCCACATGAAGCCAGCTGGGTGACTCTCGGCCAGTCACAATTCTCTCAGAACTCTCTCAGCCCCACCTACCTCACAAGGTGCCTGTTGTGCGAAGAGCAAGGGAAGGTGATTTTAAGCCAATCTGAGACTCCTTTGGGTAGTGAAGAGTGGGGCAGGGGCGTAGACTTTTTAATTTCCTCTTCCTCCTCCACTTCTTCTTCTTCTTTTTCTAGAAGCTTGCTTCAACACCTTTGTGATTGGCTGGATCATAGGATGTGGCTGCTATATACGGAAGATGTTTGACTCTCTCTCTCCCTCCCTCCCTCCCTCTGCTTCTTTGCCACCTTGTCCGTCTTCAGTTCTCCAAGCAAAGAAACCTCAGACCTTTGATTGTTTGCCCCTGCTTGGAAGGCCAGGTCCTATCTTTGCCATTGCAGCATTCTTAGTTGCCGTGTTGTGTGTCTGCGTCCCACTAACCCTGTCAGCCGCTATCAAAGGGATGGAGGGTGACAACAGTGTTTTGGGCTGCATGATAATTGCTTAGGCATATCTGTGCTTGTTCTCTCCGAGGCCTTCAGTCACTCTGGCAGGTCTGACCTTTCAGAACAAAACCCATATTCGTTCCCAAAATCGAGGGCTGCCCAAGAGTACGAGAGAAGCCACACCACTGTTTATTTTGGTCATCTCTCTCTCCCGCCCTTCTCCATCCTGGCTTTGACAGTGGAATATTCTTGACTTACCTTCAGTGCTCTTAAATTGAGGAATATACAAACAGTGTCTCCTGACCTGGGTGTGCCAGGCTAGCTCGATCTTGTCAGATCTCGACTGCTAGTATTTAGATGGGAGTTAGTATATGGATGGGAGACCACCAAGGAAGTCCAGGGTTTCTGGTCAGAGGGAGGTCATGGCAAACTGCCTCCTCTCAACTCTTGCCTTGAAAACCCCAGGAGTATTTTGCACCGCAACGGCATGTAGCCACTTACTAATGAAATCAGTAAAAAGGGTACAATCGAAGCATAAACCAGCTATTCCTGTTTAAACCCCTCTATAAGCTAGTGACTATCACTTGTTTCAGGGTTGCTGAGAGAGAAGGACTGTGTGGGGGTGCAGAAATCTGGGGGGGGGGGCAGGGGTCCCCAGCCTCGTGCCCATGGGTTGCCATAGTGCCTGCCAATATCTTTCCTGATGGGGCCCACCAAGTGTTTTCAGAAAGTGAGCAGGACCAGCTGCTGATTGGCCATTAAAGATTTGATTGACTGTGCAGATTTTTTTTAAAAAAAGACTTTGTTTTGGCAGCAGTTGATCCCACCACACAAGGATCTTCACTGTGCGACTGAAGGCAAGCTGTGGCGGCCATTTTGTGCCTGGCTCCACTCCCTGGAACAGCCATTTTGTAGCTGTCATTTTGTGGCTGAGCCCACTAGGCTCAAAAAGGTTGGAGAACCCTGAGCTAGGAAGATCATGTGATTTTTCATAGGGTGTTTGGATGGGATCGGGGGGGGGGGGTCTGGTGCCCACAGAGGACCTCTACTGGGGGGTAGCTCTTGGCAGCCCTTACCCTGTGCCAGTGAGTCTCAGAAGAAGAA
The DNA here is from genome assembly GCA_029233225.1 of Lepidodactylus listeri. NCBI lineage: Eukaryota > Metazoa > Chordata > Lepidosauria > Squamata > Gekkonidae > Lepidodactylus > Lepidodactylus listeri. The sequence continues at coordinate 758,184 of JARCFY010000022.1, forward strand.
GACGAAGAGATTGGATTTATACCCACCCTTCTCTCGGAGTCTGAGAGTGGCTTACACACTCCTTTCCTTCCCCTCCCCACAACAGACACCCTGAGAGGTAGGTGGGGCCGAGAGAGCTCTGAGACAACTGTCCTTGAGAGAACAGCTCTGACAGAAGTATGGCTTGCCCAAGGTCATCCAGCAGTTGCAAGTGGAGGAGTGGGGAATCAAACCCGGTTCTCCCAGATTAGAGTCTGCGCACTTAACCACGACACCAAACCACATGCAACGATGCATTGTATGAAGTACATTTGTCTGTCTTGAATCACCCTGTTGATTTGGGAGAGGGAGAAAAAGTTCTCTCCGCTTCCTTTCTCCAGACCAAGCACTATTTTGGAAACTTCTGTTGCGTCTTTCCTTCCCCCACCACCCAAACCAAAACCCCATAAGCTGTTTAGCTGTTCTCTGTCTTCCAACCTGTTGTGCATTTTTTAAAAATTGCCCTTTCCTGCCTTCTCCCTTTCCACGCAGGTGGCCTTTTCCCCAATCAAAAGGAATTAGCGTGATTCGAGCTTGCATAACAAACAGAGCCAGCTCACGCTCTCTTCAAATATCAATCGCGAACGTCGTAGAAGAGTGCTGATGTGAAGTGCGCAAACTGAGCTCTGGCAATGTCAGCATGGATTGGAGGGAGATGGTGTAATGCTTCTTGAGTCGGGATCATGCGTTCCTTGCCGGGTGAGGGGAAGCAAAGTGACAGGGAGAGCCGTGCCGCTGCAGATCAGCCAGCTTTGATGCACCCTCCCGTTTCCTGACTTTGATCTGGACGGCTGTGTGCACCGGCTTAGCATGTCGAAGATGGGTGCATGCTGCAGAAGCCAATGTGGCCTGCTTTGATTCTGAGCAGAGTGACTCGTTGCTGGGGAGAGGCACGGAATGCCCACCTGCATGGGATGGTGGATAATGGGGCCTGCCTGAGTAATGTTGCCAAGAAGGATTGATGGACTGTGATGAAGGGGGGCTGTGGCTCAGTGGCAGAGCCTCTGCTTGGCATGCAGAAGGTCCCAGGTTCAATCCCCGACACCTCCAGTTGAATGGACCAGGCAACAGGTGATGCAAAAGACCTCAGCCAGAGACCCTGGAGAGCTGTAAAGAGGGGCTGTGGCTCAGAGGCAGAGCCTCTGCTTGGCATGCAGAAGGTCCCAGGTTCAATTCCTGGCATCTCCGGTTAAAAGGACCAGGTGGTAGGTGATGTGAAAGACCTCAGCCTGAGACCCAGGAGAACTTGAAAGAGGGACTGTGGCTCAATGGCAGAGCCTCTGCTTGGCATGCAGAAGGTCCCAGGTTCAATCCCCGACACCTCCAGTTGAACGGACCAGGCAACAGGTGATGTGAAAGACCTCAGCCTGAGACCCTGGAGAGCTGTAAAGAGGGGCTGTGGCTCAGTGGTAGAACCTCTGCTTGGCATGCAGAAGGTCCCCGGTTCAATCCCCGGCACCTCCAGTTAAAAAGGACCAGGATGGGAAACACCTCCCCCTGAGACTCTGGAGAGCTGTCAAGAGGGGCTGTGGCTCAGTGGAAGAGCCTCTGCTTGGCATGTAGAAGGTCCCAGGTTCAATCTCTGGCATCTCCAGTTAAAAGGACCAGGCAGGAGGTGATGGGAAAGACCTCCGCCTAAGACCCTGAGGAGCCACTGCCAGTCTGAGTAGATTGTATTGAACTTGATAGACCAAGAGTCTGATTCAGTAGATGGCAGCTTCGTGTGTTCATGTGATAATGAGCTCCTCAGCAGTGGGAAAGAGGGAATGTTTTAGGTTGAATCTACAGACTTTTTGATAGCTGAGGGAGGGAGCTATGCTGGTTCAGTGTCCTTGGTGATCCCAGCAACTGAGACCATCCTGGATTCCGATTCTCGGCCATGGAAGTGTGCACTCGAATATTTGCTTCCAAACATTCGATTGGGTGGAAGCTAGCTAAGTTGCTAGGGGCCTCTCACTTCAAGAACAGGTGATCAGGAATACTGGAATATTTTTATGTCAGGGTTGTCTCACTTGACAGATGGGCGCCTTCGCCCCCTTCATAGCTTAGGCCTTTCAAATAGCAACCGTTAATTTTTAAATTTTAATTAGTTTTCTGGTGATAATGCAACGGCTTCTTGGGGGAATATCAGACAAAATTGGTTTGCCTCCTCCGTTGCTGCGGCTTTCACAGGCAGGTGAGCAGGCGGTGATATAGAAAGGGAGCTAAAGTATTCGAAAGTCGGGTCATCTCTCCTCAACTCACCGTTATTGAAAGCCCCCCCCCCCCCCCAATATCAGCAACAATATCACTAGGAAATAGTCAATCACATCGTAGTTTATTCGGAACAACGGCATTTTGGATGTAGTTTTCTGTTTTGTTACTTCAAAGTTCTCTATTCATTCTTGAAAGTAAATTTTAAGAAATGGAATCTGACCTGTGTTTCAAGGTCCTCTCTGAGCCAAATCTCCTTGAGAACCAGTTTGGTGTAGTGGTTAAGAATACGGGCTGTAATCTGGGAGAACCGGGTTTGATTCCCCACTCCTCCACGTGCAGCTGCTGGTGTGGCCTTGGGTCAGTCACAAGTTCTCTCAGAGCTGTCCTCTCAAAGGCACTCTTTGAAAGAGCTCTCTAGGCCCCACCGACCTCACAGGGTGTCTTTTGTGGGGAGGGGAAGGGAAGGAGATAGTAAGCCGCTCTGAGACTCCTCCTTTTATACATTCTTAAGGGTAAATTAAAAAATGGAATCTGAACTGTGTTTCAGGGCCCTTGCTGAGCCAAATCTCCTTCTGACCTAGAGATGCCAGGCTCCAGGTGGGACCTGAGGAGTCCTGGAACTACAGCTCATCTCCAGACTACAGAAATCAGTCTCCCTGGAGGACATGGATGCTTTGGAAGGTGGACTCTATGGCACTGCACCCCATTGAGGTCCCTGTCCTCCACAGACTCCACCCCCAAATCTTCAGGTGTTTTCCAACCTGGATCTGGCAGTCCTACCTCCCCATTCCCCACCCGTAGCCCTATTTTGACCTATGGTCCATATATGAGGGGGGGAGGACTAGATTTTTTGTGGAGTTGAAAATTTTCCCTAGAAGAGTATGCATCATATTAATATTCACTTCTGCACCCCAATCCTATTTTGTGCAATTGTTTCTCTTGACTGCTGTTGCTGTCCCCCCCCCCCCCCCGGTGAGCCCAGGGATTTCTTAGTGAGCAAGATAATGGCACGGTTCTGTGCAGCTGTACAGATTTGTCTACATGACAACATCACCAAGGACAACGAGACAGCAAGGATAGCATTGAGGCCATCTGTCCCCATCTGTCATGCTGCAGAGATCATGACACCACCACTCTATGCTACCAGTCAGATTTAACTCTGTGGTGATACCATTAAGGGCAAGTGAGGGCTCATGAGGATGAAGGCAAGAGTGGATGGTGGAACTCAATAAGCAAGCACCAAGTTCCACATGTTCCCCTCTGTCCCTCTGCAAAGAGTGTGATGCCACCACCCTATGCTACCAATCAGATTTAGCTCTGTGGTGATACCATCAAAGGCAAGTGAGGGCTTGTGAGGCTGAGGGGAAGAGTGGATGGTGGAAATCAATAAGCAAGCATTGAGTCCCATGTGTCCTCTTCCGTCATACTGCAAAAAGTCTGATGCCACCATGCTATGCTACCAGATTTAGCTCTGTGGTGATACCATTAAGGGCAAGTGAGGGCACACAAGGATGAGGGCAAGAGTGGATGATGGAACCAATAAGCAAGCATTGAGTCCCATGCGTCCCTGTTACTCTGCAAAGCATGTGAAGCCGTTGTGCTATGCTACAATCAGATTTAGCTCTATGGGAGTACGATCATAGACAAGTGAGGGCACGTGAGGACAAGGGCAAGAGTGGATGGTGGAAATCAATAAGCAAGCATCAAGTCCCATGTGTCCCTCTCCCACAGGTCCCATGTCATGCTGCAAAGAGTGTGATGCCACCACACTATGCTACCAATCAGATTTAGCTCTGTGGTTTTACCATTAAGGACAAGTGAGGGCACATGAAAACGAGGGCAAGAGTGGATGGTGGAAATCAATAAGCAAGCATTTTTTAGTCATCTAAATGAGTAGGCATTTTTTAAAGAACTACCAAAAACTGTTCATGAAAAATTGTGAGTGGTTATGGCTGAGCTCTCTTATAATTGAACTGAACTTTAATCTACACCTGAGGGCACTGCTCCTCCCCCTCCCGCCTTCTCAATTGATCCCAACATTATTATTGTTGGCTAATGAGGAATTAATGTAAATTCTAATGAAGCCACATGGCCCTTGGATAGATGAACTTGAGTGCTTATTTCCCCCATGATAAAGTAGAAGACCCAATTAAAACCGAGGATGGAAAAATTAACACAAATGTGCAACAATTTTTTTTTGCAAGGATTAGTGTCAAAGCGATGTCTTTTTATCATCCGCATAAATCGCGAGGGTAATGAGATTGACTGTGGAATACGGAAGGAGGAGAACAAAAACCTGACATGCAAGAGACCTCTTAAGAACTTTAATCCAGGTGCGAGGGGAAATAATCGAACCATTAAGGGGCTATAAGCACAACTGAGCTAATCTGATATTGAATTTGGATGTCTTCTACCTCAGACTTATCATCTGGTGTGTTTATCAGCAGATGTGTAAACCAATTGAGTGAAATTGGAAGGAGCCATGTAGCAAAAAGGACGAATTCGTGGAGGGATAGGTCCATCAGTAACCAAAAGGAACTTCTATGTTCAGAGGCCCTGTGAAGCCCAGTGCTGGGAGTCAGAAACAAGAGGAGATTTGGACTCAGTGCTCTGCTCATAGGGCCTTCCAGGAACATCTCATTGGCCAGTATGGGACTGTTGGATTGTTGGTGTGATCCAACCTTGCTTGCTCTTATAATCTTATGACTTAGAGATTAGGACTCCTACCCAGTTTCTATCTCCTTCAGAAGGTTGTTGGACTGTGGGACAGTCCTGACAGTTAGAGCGGTTCCTCAGTGGAACCGGATTCCTCAGGAGGAGGTGGGCTCTCCTTCTTTGGAGGTTTTCAAGCAGAGGCTGGATGGCCATCTGACAGCAATGCAGATTCTGTGAATTTAGGCAGATCACAAGAAGGGAAGGCAGGAAGGGTTGCCTCAGTGCTTAGTTATTGTGGCCCTTTCTTATATGCCCAGAGTAATGTCAATTTATTGCCACTTTGGGGTCAGGAAGGAATTTTCCTTCAGTTCAGATTGCTTCAGAGATCCAAAAGGGTTTTTTGCCTTCCTCTGGGCGTAGAGTAGGGGTCACTGTGGGGAAGGGGGGGCAGTTGTGAATTTCTTGTGTTGTGCAGGGGGTTGGACTGGATGACCCTTGAGGTCTCTTCCAGCTCTATGTTTCTAAGTGGGGGTGGATTCAGAGCAGCTATACAGCACCCATAGATCTGTTTACAACCTCAACATTTGCTTCATTGGGATTCTTAGTAGAAGAGTCCTGCTAGGCCAGACAGCAGTGAATCCTGCAGCATGAACTTCCATGAAACACAGATGTGTGGTGTGTCATCTACGGTGGCATAGAAGCAGGGGAAGGAAATAATTATTTCAAAGTGAGGCCCCAAACTCAAGAATACAAGCCATGGTCATTTGCTATGCAGTGCACAAGACCGACAGGGTTCAGAAGAGTAAATAATCCAGTCAGAATAGGGGTGGTTCAGAAGAGTAAATAATCCAGTCAGAATAGGGGTGGTCCGTTCCCCGCCAGTGCCCAACTGGCCAAGCAAAAACTGCATGTTGTAAATCCACACCTGAAGATGGTCAATGGCCCTTTCTGCACCCGTATTTTACCTTGGTTTCTGAGCACATCCAATTCTTCCATTCTGCATTCCCTCCCGCTGTCACTTTCACTTTTGTTTCGGGGCTTTCTCTTGTTCCTGCACTTGTTTTACAGGATTCTGCATTCAGACTGTTTCCAGCACGCTGTTGCCCTGCAGCTACCAAAACTCCTTTTGCTGTGATTCTTTGTTCTTAGTTTCAAATCACTAATCCTTTCTAAAGTAGAATTGTTTTTGTGGGTATTTAAGTGCTGCTCACTGCCTTCCCCCATTTCTGCCTCTCTTTAGGTCGATGCTCCCTTCCTGTTCTGTTTTCTTTCCCTCCTTCTCCAAAGACAAAAGAGGACGTGTCCTCCTGCTCAGGCAAACTTTTAAAAAGCCCGAGAAAGCATAAGAAGGAATCAGTAGATATAAAGGACTAGGGGATTCCCTGCTCCTAAATGTGTCAGTCTTGCATATATGGGCCTGGATTTCCCCCTCCCTTCCCTTTCTTTTTCCAGAATCATGAAGGGAGGGAGGGGTTGACAGCCAGTTAGCAAAAAAAAAAAAATGTGGGTTTTGCTTGTAGATGCAGAATGTATACAGAATACACAAATTAATAAACCGGAGAGGGGAGGGGAACCAGTGCAGAGGGAATGTGTGTGACTGCGAGATCAGCCCTCAAGGCTTGATCCCTCAGATTCTCCAGAGCAAGCTGTCAGTGCGGAAAGAGCCAGTGACTTTGTGTAGTGGGAGCTTCTCCCAGTTCCTCTTGAACTGAAGTCTGGTTGCCTCAACTTTGTCTTTGCATTTCAACTCAGCAGTTCCTCACTGCGGTTGTCCTATGAAACTTTTGTTTTTTTTCTGGCTGATGCATGGTAGCGTCTAAGTTGCTGAATATCAAGGAAGGTTGACGTGACCCCACCCTTGGCGTATGATGTCTTCCTTTGGATTCATGTGGTTCTGCCCAGCCAGGCTTACGTTAACTATGCACACCTCCTTCCGCGAGAAACAAATTGGGGTGGAAGTTCTTCCCCTCCTGTATTCATCCCATCACCTTCAAGAGCACCTGAGAACTGCAGATCTTGCAAAAAAAAAAAAAGAGAGAGAGCTGAGAGCCTATGGTTACAGCCTACTTCATTTTCTAATTTTGTTTTGATTAGGATACTTAAGGCACCGGGTATTGTTCAACGCCCTTTATCCTCGCTGACGCGGCCATAGCTTGGAGTGGCTTGCTCCTTCCACACATAATGATCCTAGTCCCATTGCTGATTATATATTTATTTTAAAAAGTGGTGACTCCCAGCCAAATTGAAATTTGCTTTATCAGAAGGCAGCTGGGTTGCAGCGATAGCTACTTTATGAAATGGAGTCTCTGGTGCACTTGAACCCTGGGGCAAGTGGAGCTGTGGCTGGGCATGCAGACTCGAAACGGTTCTGCTGGTTGCCCAGTTGAGGTGACACAGTATCAACCAACAGGGACAGAATCAGGAAATACAACCCTGTACTCCAGAGGGGAGTAAGAGCTAGATACCCTGAGAGGGGCAGAGGGAACAGTGAGGGAGAAGCGTACTCTTCCTGGAGGTATTCAAAGCTTGGTAGGTGAAGGCAAAGGAGGATTGCCCTGAGGTGCTTCCAGTCTCTTTTTGATCTGAGTCCTGATGAACATGTATGAAGAAGAAGAAGAGATGGTTTTTATACCCCACTTTTCTCTACTGTAAGGTATCTCAAAGTAGCTTACAATTGCTTTCCGTTCCTCTCCCCACAGCAGGCACCTTGTGAGGTAGGTGGGGCTGAGAGAGTTCTGAGGGAACTCAGAACTTAAAAATTACTGTTCTTTTTACCTAGACACATTGTTTAACGTTTTTATGAATTTACTATATATCTTGTTGTGAGATGCCCTGAGCCTGCTTTCAGGATAGGGTGGGATAAAGGAAGGAAGGAAGGTCACCCAGCAGGCTTCATGCGGTGGATCGGAGAATCAAACCCAGTTCTTCAGATCAGAGTCCACCTATCTTAACTACTACACCACCCTGGCTCGAAAGATCAAGGGTGGAATAAAAATGTGATTGGCAGAATGACCAGAGGTTTTCCGTGTAAGGTTACTGAAGTCCTATACTTAGCTTAGCAAAAGATGATGCCATACCTTGGTGGGTACCCTCCATCAACAACATGCACCCTGAATTTGAGAGCCTCATTTTTTAACGACCTGCTTCAGCCGTGACCCGGGGGGGGGGGGGGGAATTGATTTCATCTCCAGGTGCCAAAGTGGCCTCAGACCAGGAGGAAACACAGCTCTACCCCCACGATGATGCTTCGAATTGCGAACAGTGAAGGTTCGGCAAACTGATCCAATGCTCAGAGCACAGCTGTTGAAAACAGTATATTCGCTCATCGAATGTGTTCGCTACAATATTCTCTCAACATGCCTGCCCTGAACTGGCTGTCTTGGATATGCCACTGCTGAAAGAGACCAGGGAGGTAAAAATGCTGTTGCCGGCTGACCTCCAATCTTTTCCCCGCCTCTCTTAATGGCCAGAAGAGGCAACATGAGTCAACTGCAGAACGTAAAAGCCAATTGGACGCATCGGTGTTTGCTAAGGGCAAATTCCGCCTCTGCTGCGGCTGATGAGGTGTTCTAAACATTACAAAGTACTCATTTTAGGACAATCATTCCAACAAGCATGACTAATGTCAGGTGGGAAAGAGATTCTTAGTCCAGGGGCATATTTTTATTGCAAAGGACGAGGAGGTAAGTAGCCACATCTCACTCATGGGCGGTTCTTTTGTGGTTGTTTTTTTTTAAAAAAAGACTGAAAAACCCCATTTCGAACATGACAGGGAAATATTATTTTGATAGCTCTTCTCATGCACAGAACAATTTTTTAAAAATACAATTCTTACCTCATTCATCTTAACAATTCCGTATAGCGTGCCATTAACATTATCAGCAATTTTGGCTTTGGGACAGATTGGAGGACTGAAATCTTTTGACTTGGGAGTAAGTAGGGTTCCCAGGTTTCCCCCCAGCCACTGGTGGGGGATGGGGGAGTAGGGTTGTCAGATCCAGTTTGGGAAACTCTTGGAGATTTGGGGATGGAGCCTGGGGAGGATAGGGACCTCAGTGGGGTACAATGCCACAGAGTCCACCCTCCAAAGCATCCATTTGCTCCGGGGGAACTGAATCCTGTAACCTGACCCCCCCCCCCCCCGCTGGGGGAATCCTAATAAGAATCCTATGAATACATGCAAAAAAATTCTGCAGAGAAGCCCTTTAAACCAGGCGCATAGATTCAAACGTGTAAAGTTTATACTTCTGTCCTCCAGTTTGAAATGGGACCCATATAACCTCCTGTAGGTCAGGTGAAATAACTAAAGCAATTATTCCATTCGCTCATGCAGGACCGAGTTCTTGTTCCAAATTAGAGGTGACTTCTTACGCGAGGCAGTCGGTCTTAATAGCTCATTTGTCACGAGGTGTCAAAGATTACTGTCTTATTATTTTTCTTTTCTCTACGAACTATGTGTAATTAGAGGTTAGCAGGTTTTTTTTTTTTTTGCCAAGTTCCCTCTTGAGAGCCACTCCCCACGTCACCCTTTTGCAGCACTCTAAAGGTTTTTTGATCAGGTCATCTGCATGTGCTGTGGAATCCTATCGTGCCCTGTGTATATCACACCAATTAAAATTCCGCAGTGTTTACAGTTAGGTATAATTTATTCCTATTGTGTATAATTTGTATGTTCTGTGCATTGTTCTGGACACACACACACACACACACACACACACACACACACACACACACACATTTATACGCTTCCTGGAAGTCCTAAATAATTGTTGTAGGGATCATTCTTTATTTATTTAATAATTACTTTTGAATTAAGTTTCAGTATCGTAGAGTGCATTGGTTAATTTTTTTTTTTTTTTGCTTCTAGATTATTATCAGTGAAATATCATTTGGCATAGGATTGGATCTTGGGAGGCCTCGTTTATACCTTTATTCTATACCTAGTAATTTCACTTTGGAAGTACGTCAATAAGATTTTTTTTGTATAATATAGGCATTGTTGGGGGCACAGTGGCTCAGAGGTTAAGATGCTGAGCTGCAGACTGGAAGGTCAGTAGCTCGGCAATTCGAGACCTGAGTGCCGCCTGACAGAGTGAGTTCCTGTCTCTGGCCCCAGCTCCTGCCAACCTAGCAGTTCAAAAGCAAGAAATTGCAAGTAGATAAATAGGTACTGCTCTGGTGGGAAGGTAACCGTGTTCCTTGCGCCTCGGCATCTAGTCATACCGGCCACATGAATACGGAGAAGTCTCCGGACATCGCTGGCTCTTCGGCTAGGAAACAGAGTTGAGCACCGGCCCCTAGGGTCGGATTCAACCGGCTTTCAAGCAAGGGAAACCTTTATCTTTACCTTTGGCATGATTTATTTATTCATTTTATTATGAGTATTTAATTTCACTTGTTTTATATTTTTACAGCAATTCTTTTCTGGTCCATTTTGTATCCAGGCTGCATAACTGTATTGTGTTATGTATTATGGTATAAGCCAATTTGTTCCTCATTGTGTTTGACCTCTGAACATGGCCTAAACAGGCCGAAACACATCAGGTAAAGTCCATTGGCCCTTGTGTGTATATATGATTTTGGACTTTTTATATGAGGTGTAATTGGGCCCCTATGTATTTTAAAAAAAATCTTTACAAATAAATATATGTGTTTTTATATATTAGATATCTGTATTAAGTTTTAATTGTTGGCCCTCTACTCAGTTTGGCTTACCTTTTTAGGTTCTTGATCCTAGGGATCATCGGTACGACCAGGGCTCATTTCGTAGCAGGAGCTCCTTTGCATATTAGGCTCCACACCCTTAATGTAGCCAATCCTCCAAGAGTTTACAGAGCTCTTCTTACAGGGGCTACTGTAAGGTCTTGGAGGATTGGCTACATCAGGGGTGTGTGGCCTAATATGCAGAGGAACTCCTGCTACGAAATGAGCCCTGGGTACGACACATGTTTTCGGCAAGAACTAACTAGAGACAATGCCAAAATCAAGAATAGATTGGGGAACAGTTCAGGAATGTCAGTTAAGTGTGAAATATGGAGAACAAGATGGGGCACCCGCGATACTTGCGGGGGGGGGGGAGTACCCTAGTCCTCCTGGCCCCCCCCGGGGCAAGTGGCGGCGAGCCTTACTCTCCTCCACCCCCCTCCCCAGGGCACCCCCCACGCTTCCCTCTCTCCCACCCCCTCAGCCCATTCTCATTTGGGCCCAAGTGGCGCAAAGCCACTCAAGCCCGGCTTTTCAGCCCCCCCTGCCCCAGCGTTTCCCTCCCTCCCGGCCCATTCTTGTTCCCTCCCCCCAACCACCTCCCCCGTTCTCCAGACACCGTGCCTCTTCCCCTCCCTCCCCCTGCCCTCTTCAACGGCAGCAGCGGCGAGGCCCGCCGCGCGCCAACCCCCCCCCCCCACAGCTAAAGGGTTTTCTGCGTGTGCGAAGAGAACGCTTTAACTTTTTGGGGGATTTAACTATCCCCCGAGAAGTTTTTTAAAGCTTTAGGATTTTTCTGCAAGTGGGGGGGGTTACCCCCCACCTACAGAACCCCCCCTCTGCCCTCCAAGTGCCCCGCCGCATGGATTTAAGTATCCGCACTCGGGGGGGGGGCACTTGGGAATTAGATATATAGATTGTCTTCTGCCTGGAGCCACTGGATCTGGTCACGTAGAAGACATTTGAAAACAATTCCATTGTTGCCGGTAGATCAAGACAGGTCGCCATGTTAGTCTGTCTGTCCCAGTAGAAAAGAGCAAGAGTCTGGTAGCACCTTAAAGACTAACACAATTTGTGGCAGGGGAGGAGCTTTCGAGAGTGGATGACACCCACCATTTTCTCCCACAATTGTCTCTAGACTCTCTCTGTTTTTTTTAAGGTGGCTGAGATAGTCCTGGAAAGTACTGTAATTCCAGCAGACAAAGAGGATTTTAGTGTGTGTGTATATATATATATATATATATATATATATATATATATATATATATATATATATATATATATATAAAAGGCAGGGAGAGAAGGCTGGACTGGATCACAGTTGAAATGTGCACTTTTAGGCACAGAATCAAGGCCAGCGTCACAAGCCTCAGATCGGTCGTTTCATTTCAGAAAACGCCAGAAGTACAAAAAGCTACACGGCCAAAATCTGCAGTGGTTTTCTTTGATTAACTTTTTTTTTGTTAAACCACCAGCGGGCAGGGAAGAAAATACAAACGCCGAGTTGGGTTCCCCCCCCCCTTTTTTATTCCACTGAAGATAACATTTCAAACAATATCTTGGAGCTGTTCAGGATTTCCCCCCTTCATACAGTAGCAGAAATCCAACAACATGGGGGCTAGGGCAGGGGTGGCCAAACTTGCTTAATGAAAGAGCCACATAGAATAAACGTCAGATGTTTGAGAGCCGCAAGACAGGAACAGATATTACAAACACATTTTTATTTTAAAATATGCACATTTGCTTTTTATTATTAAATTATTAAACATAAAATAAAAACCAACGGGGAAAAAAACAGATGTTGATAATGGTATTTATTTGTCCAATGATATTTATGTGTTTGCTAATGATATTTATTTCTCTGAGAGAGAGAGAGAGAGGTGGAAAGAGAGAGAAAGAGTAACAAAGAAAGCAAATAGATGGGGGAGGGAGGGAGGGGGAAGGGAGGACAGAAGAGAGAAAAAGAAAGGGAGAAAGAAAGTGGAAAGAAAGCAAATAGATGGGGGGAGAGGTGGAAAGAAAACAACTTTAAATGTGTCCTCCAAGCCCCCCATGCCCCCACGCCAGCTGGCTTGGCTTAGAGAAGGAATTTAAAAAGACAAATGCTTTCTTTCTCTGCTCCTCCCCCCACTCAAGCCTACCCAGGGAGGGGAAGGGAAGACCACTAGGGGAAGTATGCCTCCCCTTTGCTTCCCCAGCTGCCCTTCCAGGAGCCTCACAATATGTGTGAAAGAGCCGCGTGTGGCTCCCGAGCCACAGTTTGGACACCCTTGGGCTCGGATACCTGTGTGGGCCCAACCGAGCCACCCACATGGCCTCCAGTGCGGAATCCAGAAGATGGCTCGAAACCAAAGCTGTTCATGTGCTCCACTTGATGATCATGACCGGTTCGGATGCTGAAAGTTGGAACTCAGTTGCAGAACAAAACTGCTTGTGTGTCTTAAATGCTGACAAGTCACTTCCAGGTTATGGTAACCCTGTGAATTAGAGTCCTCCAAAACACCCCATTGTTAACACGCAGGGTTCATTTCATAGCAGGAACTCCTTTGCATATTAGGCCATTACCCCCCCCCCCAATGTAGCCAATCCTCCAAGAGCTTACAGAGCTCTTCTTACAGGGGCTACTGTAAGCTCTCGGAGGATTGGCTACATTAGGCAGGTGTGGCCTAATATGCAGAGGAGCTCCTGCTACAAAATGAGCCCTGGTTAACAGCCTTGCTCAGGTCCTGCAAACTTGCATAACTCTTTGGCGGTGAAAATTGTCGTCAAGTCACAGTTGACCTATGGTGACCCCCACAGGTTTTTCATAGCAAGTGACATTCAGAGGTGGTATGCCATTGCCTGACTCTGCATCATGACCCTGGTATTCCTTGGAGGTCTCCCATCCAGAAACTGACCCTGCTTAGCTTTCATAAACTACCACCATTTAGTTAACAACACATACAGTCTAGACATCTTTTGCTTTTTTAATTCCATCATCCTTAGTCTGTTGTAAGAGTCAGTTTGGTGCAGTGGTTAGGAGTGCAGACTCTAATTTGGGAGAACCGAGTTGGTGTGACCTTGGGCCAGTCATAAGTTCTTTCGGAGCTGTTCTCTCAAGGGCAGCTCTCTCTCTCGAGCTCTCTCAGCCTCACCTACACAGGGCGTCTGTTGTGGGGAGAGGAAGGGAAAGGAGATTGTAAGCCACTCTGAGACTCCTTCGGGTAGTGAAGGGTGGGGTATAAAATAAATCCAATCTCTTCTCTTCTTCTTCTTCTGTTTGGGCAGGACATTAAGCTTCTCTGAAGTTTGCCATCTTGGAAAAAACATAAATGCCAGCTGTCTTTGTTTGGCTTGTGTGAATGCTAGGCCACCTCTGTCCCTGTTAGGATCCCGACTTCTAGTAATAGGTTCTTGCTGGATAGTCGTTTAATTTGCAGTGGGAGCATGAGTACTACTGCTTATTCTGCAGATGTAAAGCAAACTCATGCTGCCAGTGGCAGGATCTTCCATCCGTAAATGGGGAGGATGCATAATACATTATTTGCAAACTTTGGAATAAGTATCAAGAGACTCAGAGCAGGGCCCAAAAATAAACATTCAAAAGTCCTCACTTGGAGCGGATTAGGCAGCTCAAAGCTGCCGAGAAATGCAAGATGCTGAGGTGGTTCCTCCTTTATAATGTCCCTGACCAAAGCTTTGATGATCTGAGATGGACAGACATCTTTCCCTGGGCATGAAAGGGAATTGTGACGCACCCCGTCCGGTTACCATCAGCGTGTTCCGATGAGCTGGATTGCCAAGTATCTGCCTGAGGGGAGTGATTTTCCAACCTCCCCTGGGGTTCAGAAAGAGAGATAAAAGGTTTCTTCCCCCCACTTTCTCTGTTAGCTCAAAGAAAACCGGGAGAGGGAAAATGATGATATCCTCAGAGAGAGAGAGTGTGTTGATAAGGGAGATGAGAAAGATTGTGATTACGGTGGATTAAAGCGCTGCTAGGTGGAAAATTCAAACGGGAGTGTGCCGTGGTTGAGCGACAGGGGTCTCCTTGGGTGGAAAAAGCAAGACCTACCAAGGATGAATGTCAAAATGTGGCTGGTTTGGGGTCCCACCCCCCAAAAATGTGTTTTGCTCTCTCCTTCTCTTCCCCTTTGCCTGCTGGTGGTGGAAAGGGACATCAAGTTGCAGCTGACCGATGGTGGTGTCAAGGGACCTGCCTGCTGGAAATCCATCTAACCACTAACCAGGGCTGACCCTGCTGAAATGGTGGCTTTACAGACCTGAGTAATCTCATTTAGGAAAAGGGGACTGGTTAACACTGCTTTTAGGATCTCCTGCATTGGACTAGATGGTCTGTGTGGCTCCTTACATCTCTGTTGTTCTGTACTGTGTTCCTTTTGGTGTAGTTTGGTGTAGTGGTTAAGGCTGGTGGACTCTAATCTGGAGAAACGGGTTTGATTCCCCACTCCTCCACATGGGGCCAGCTGGGTGACCTTGGGCCAGTCACAGTTCTCTCAGAGTTGCTCTCTCCTGAGCAGTTCTCAAAAGACATCTCTCAGCCCCACCTACCTCACAGGGTGACTGTTGTGGGGAGGGGAAGGGAAGGGGATTGTAAGCTGCTTGGAGACTCCTTGCTGGCAAACCATCTTCGCATTGCAGAGCAGAAGGAGGTGGGGGAGGTACCCTGTGCCTTATCATACAGTTATCCTTTCAGCTGAGTTGACAGTCCATGAAGTGGCTCAGTGACGTTTCTGTAGGTCATTTTGGTGGAACCCAGACTGCCACAGCGATGGGGCAGCAGGCCTTCGATGCCAGAGAGGTCCACCTGGGGCTTTTAGCCACAAGGTATAGATGGAACACTCTGGGGCAGTGATGCTCTGTATTCTTGGTGCTTGGGGGGCACAGTGGGAGGGCTTCTAGAGTTCTGGCCCTGCTGGGGGACCTCCTGAGGGCACCTGGTATTTTTGGCCACTGTGTGGCACAGAGTGCTGGACTGGATGGGCCACTGGCCTGATCCAACATTGGCTTCTCTTATGTTCTTACGTAGAGCTGGATAAAGACAACTGGTCACAACCAGGACCTTGGAGAGCTCCCTACAACAACAGGAGGGGTTCTGAATAACATTTCAAGCCTGTTTGGTGTAGTGTTTAGGAGCGTGGACTCTAATCTAAGAGAACTGGGTTTGATTCCCCACTCCTCCACATGCAGCTGCTGGTGTGACCTTGGGTCAGTCATAAGTTCTCTCAGAGCTGTTCTCTCAGGAGCAGTCCTTGAACGAGCTCTCTCAGCCCCGCCTACCTCACAGGGTGTCTGTTGTGGGGAGGGGAAGGGAAAGGAGATCGTAAGCCGCTCGGAGAATCCTTCGAGTTATTTATTTATTTATAGCCTGCCCATCCTGCAACTGGGCTCAGGGCAGGTTACATCATATTTAGTAGTACAATAAACACAATTCAAAATTTAAAATACAGTAAAAATCGTTAAAACAATAATCACAGACCAATAGAATAAGCTGGCTGCGGGAGGTTGCCTAGCATATTATTTGGCTTGGTAGGTGGGTGAGAAGAGCCTCAGGGAGGCCATACCTGGACGCCAGCTGCCTCAGCCAAAAGCCTGGCGGAACAGCTCCGTCCACAGTGCAGGGCGGGATATGAATCCAATTTCTTCTTCTTCCTCTTCTAAATTCTGGGTGGAACTTCTTAATGGTGAGAGAGGCATTCAGCACTGGAACCAAATTCCAGAGGGGCAGAGCCTTAAGGTCTTTTAAGCAGATGTATTTGGATAAGCCAGTCTCCTCCTCCTCCTTCTCAGTAACCATAATGCTATTAACTTTAGCATTCATGAAAACTGGGAGTTGCCCCAAAAGACCAGCAAAACCACATTTAACTTTAGAAGGGGTAATGTCTCGCAAATGAAGGGGCTTGTGAAGAAGAAGCTGAAAGCAAAGGTAAGGAGGGTCAAATCCCTTTGGAAAGCTTGGGGACTGTTTAAAACTACAATACTGGAAGCTCCGATAAAATGGATACCACAGGTTAGGAAAGGCACAAACAGGTATAAAAAACGGCCTGCATGGTTAACGATCAAAGTAATGGAAGCAGTAAAAGGTAAGAAGGGTTCCTTTAAGTGGTGGAAGGCTTGTCTGAGTGAGGTAAATAAAAAGGCCGTGGCAAATAAAATGCAAATTGGTGATCAGACAGGCAAAAAAGAACGATAAGGAACGTACTGCAAAATGCATAAAGGCCAGCAATAAATATTTGTTCAATACGTTAGAAGCAGGAAACCAGCCAGGGAGGCTGTGAGGCACTTGGATGACCAAGGACTAAAAGGATCACTAAAGGATGGCAGGGAAATGGCAGAGAAGCTGAATGGGAGGTGTCTTCCCACTCCTGAACCTCCAATTTCAGGAGGGGTGTGTCAAAAGACCTGAGTCAGATTGAGGTGACAACCAAGGAGGTCCTGTGACTGACAGGCAAATTAAAAACTGACAAATCACCAGGCCCAGATGGCATACATCCATGAGTTCTGAAAGAATTCAAATGTGAACTTGTGGATCTCCTGTCAAAAATATGCAGTCTCTTACTAAAATCTGCCTCCATTCCCAAGGACTTGGAGGCTGCTAATGTCACCCCCATCTTTTAAAAAGTTTCCAGAGGAGACCTGGGAAATTACAGGCCAGACAGTCTAATGATGATAACGGATAAGTTGGTGGAATCCGTTATTAAAGAAAATTAGTAGGCACATTGATGAACAAAAGGAAGACTCAGGATGGATTCTGTATGAGAAGATCTTGTCTCACTAACCTTTTAGAGTTTTTTGAAGGGGTGAACAAACATGAGGACAAGGGGGACCCCACAGATGCGGTTTACCTAGATTTTCAGAAAGCTTTTGATAAAGTTCCTCTTCAAAGGCTTCTAAGTAAACTTAGCAGTCACGGGGGGGAGGTCTTTGTGAATTTCCTGCACTGTGCCAGGGGCTAGACTAGATGACCCTGGAGGTACCTTCCAACTCTATGATTCTGTGATTCTAGGTAGATGGGGGGAGGGGTGTTAGTTGCCAGGACTAGTTAGAGTCATGGGCGCATAAGTAACTGAGTGATAATATAGCTAAGATTGGATTAATGCAGTTGGTAACACCTTTGATTAGCAGCAAATCATCGTACAAATAAAAGAGTTAGCAAACAGATATGAGAACTAAGTTTGAGTCCAGGGGCACCTTTAAGACGAACACAGTTTAAATCTGGGTATAAGTGAGAACTGAGTGACTTTGCTGGTGTAGATGCACACTTCTTCAGGTACGTTACCTATAGATAGAGAGAGAGAGCGTGGTTGTAAGGAGAGTCAAAGCTCCCTGAATGCTGTGGTCCTCACCACCACTAGGGGGCGCCACTTGGAACATAGGAACACTTCATTTTGCAACCAGTTGGTATCATCAGAGTTGCTTTTTGAGTGTTTCTTGCAAAGGGAAATTGCTCTCAAAGAGAAGAGAGTCCAATAAAAGCGTAGGGTGCTCGCAGATGATTGGTGAGCTGGAATGACAAAGAAGGGAGCCAATTTCATTGAGTGTATTGTTCACTGAGGATGAGTCACTCGTTTTTTTAGCAGTTTTGGAATTTTTTTGGGGAAAAAAAAATCACACTGGAACTCATTTGAACAATGAAGTTGCTCCTTAAAGTGCCGTGTGGTGTCCTGAGATACAGGAGCCGATTCTTCACAATAAAGCCGCCTTTGGAGCAAAAAGAAAAATTAAAAATCTCTCACGGATATACGCCGATGGCAGGCGTAATAAGCGCTTGTTTCTGCTTAATAAGTAGTCGCATTACAGGAACTTTTAAAACGTGCGTGCATTTGAATGAGCCAGTTGTTCCGGGGTGTGTGCTCCGGAGATCAAAACTGAGCTATATGATACAGGGACCCAGGTGTACGGTTTTACATCCTGATCTGGTGGAGGAATGGGTTCCGGAACCCAAAAAAGGATCCTCTTGTTATTGTGCCAGAGTGGATATTCTCCTTGGGGCAGAAATAGTTAGAAGAGATAGGGCTGAAGGACTGAAATAGGTAGATGAAATAGAAGCAGTCGGGTTGAAGAAATGGGGTCGCCAGTCTCCAGTTGGCACCTGGAGATCTCCCACTATTAGAATTGATCTCCTGGGGTCCAAGATCAGTTCCCCTGGAGAAAATGGCTGCTTTGGAAGGTGGACTCCACGGCATTCTACCCTGCTGTAGTCCCTCCCCTACGTGTGTGTTCAAGTTGTGCAGGAGGCAAAGGCTTCCACGATAACTTTGCCCAATGGCACAGCCGCCTCCTAGGAAAAGACTTGAGCTTGCTGGTGTTCTGGAGAGGCCCTGAAACCGATATTTAAAAAAAACAGCTTTAGGGATTCTTTTGTCTGTGGAATGTGGCTAGTTTCGTGGGAGCCCGAGAACAACTGTTTACGGAAGCACAGAAGGTGTTTTTCTGGTGTGGTTGTCCGTTTGTTTGTTTCTTGTTTCTTGTGGATTTGTGTTGAGAATGATGGAGAGCCGGCATGGTGTGGTGGTTAAAATGTCAGACTAGCATCGGGGAAGCCCAGGTTTGAATCCCCATTTGTTCCATGGAAGCTCGCTGGGTGACCTTGGGCCAGTTATACACTCGGCTTAGTCTACCTCACAGGGTTGTTGTGAGGATAAAACAGAGGAGAGGAGAATGACATACTCGGCTTTGGGTCCCCACTGGGGAGAAGGGTGGGATATAAATGAAGTAAATAAATAATAAAGGTAAAGGTAAAAGGTTTCCCTTGCTCAGAAGCCAGCCGGATCTGGCTCCAGAGGGCCATGCTCATCTCAGTTTCCAAGCCGAAGAGCCAGCGCTGTCCAAAGACTTTTCTGTGGTCATCTGGCCAGCATGACTAAACAGCGAGGTGCATGGAATGCTGTTACCTTCCCACCAAAGCAGTGCCTATTTATCTCCTTGCAATTTCTTGCTTTCAAACTGCTACACTGGCAGGAGCTGGGGACAAAGATGGGAGCTCACTCTGTCACGCGGCACTCGAATGGCCGAACTGCCGATCTTCTGGTCTGCAGCTCAGTGTCTTAACCTCTGAGCCACATAGGAATAAAAATTACTGTTTTATTTTGTTACGTACCTTGGTTCACACTTTGGAGCTGGGAGAAAGACAGGCTGTGAATATCTGGATCAATCAAATAACACACACACATGAAGCACAATTGCATGAAGCTGCCATATACTGAATCAGACCATGGGTCCATCAAGGTCAGTATTGTCTACTCATACTGGCAGCCGCTCTCCAGGGTCTCAGGTGGAGGTCTTTCACATCACCTGCTGCCTGGTCCTTTTAACTAGAGGTACCTGGGACCTTCTGCATGCCAAGCAGAGGCTCTACCACTGAGCCACAGCCCCTCTTTTCAGCTCTCCAGGGTCTCAGGTTGAGGTCTTTCCCATCACCTGCTGCCTGGTCCTTTTTAACTGGAGATGCTGGGGACTGAACCTGGGACCTTCCGCATGCCAAGCAGAGGCTCTGCCACTGAGCTCAATGGGCAATATCAAGTAATCCAGAACCCTAGAATTGCGGAGGAAATGTGGAGTCAGGAGAAATTAGGAAGCGCAACCATGTTCAGTTTGTCGACTCCCATTCTGAACTCAACCGGTTGCAACGCAGCAAAACAAGTGTTACCAGTGGAGCGTAAGAGCTGGGGATTTCTCACACCAACTAGCCGAGCAGCAATTGTTGGCAGAATTTGTCTTTTCAAAAGCCAGGCGCTCAGGTAATCAATACATCTGTCTTAAAACTTCTCTATAACACTGGCTGTGATTCCAGCAAAGAGAAATGGCTCGCAGAGGTAAAGGGAGCCCAGTTCTCAAAACAAACGCACCCCCTGCAGGTCAGTAGAGCCATGTACATCTTTCTTTTTCTCCAAAAAGAACCTGTTCAGAACAGTGACAATACAGCTCATGTACAAAGATTGAGAATGTACGGCTGTTTCCTTAAACCAATGTCTTTACAATTGCTGGGGAACGAAGAGAAGCAAAGAAAATAGTTACTTTTTTCATCTGGCGGTCAAATCACTTCCCAGATGGCATGGCTTGGTGCCGTATTGAAGCGTTCCGGATCTTTTCCATTCTGGAATTGTAATGTTGCACAAGCAGCTCTTTTTATTCGCGGCAACGGCAGTGGTCTTTGCTCAACACGGGATGGTGGGAAATTTGAAATGGTTGTGGCTCAACCCCCCCCCCCCCAACAACAGCAACCATGGAGGCGTTGATGGTTTTGTGCTAAGGATCTTATAGGCACTGCCTTTTGTTCGTACAAAAGTTCACTAAAACGTATTCAGTGCTTGAATGCCACTATACCAAGAGCAGACTAGCGTGTGTGAAGGAGCTACCCATGAATCCAACATCTGAGATTGGCCGCATCACGGAAAACATAATGCTATTCAACTGAGTCAGTCTCACAAGCCTTTAAGAAGCTGTCAACTGCAGGGGAATCAGATGTCTATGTGTGTGTAAAGTTCCGTCATGTTGCAAGGAACTTAAGGGGACCCCAGCAAGGGGCTTCCGAGGCAAGGGAGAAGCAGAGGTGGTTGGCCATTGCCTTTTCTGCAGAGTCTTCCTTGGAGATCTCCCTTCCAAGTACCGACCCTGCTGAGCTTATAACTTAAGGTGACCCCAGCAAGGGGCTTTCCAGGCAAGGGAGAAGCAGAGGTGGTTTGCCATTTGCCTTCCTCTGCAGAATCTTCCTTGGAGGTCCCCCTTCCAAATGACCCTGCTTAGCTTCCAGAATCTAATCTAAGATCATGCTATGCTATGCCCATCGTCCCTCCCCAAGTGACTATATGCACCTCTAAACCATCCCTAAGTAACATCTTAAGTGGGTTGATCAGAAGCACAGCAGATATTGGAATTCTACTAATGCTGCTGGTACTATGAGGCTACTAACAGGAGCTGGCATTTTTGGAGAAAATATGGAAGGCAGGGCATCATAGGATCCAGTTGAGATTATCCTGCATTTGTTGACTTAGCTGTTCATTGGGATTTGCAGAGGTGAGCTGGATATCGCCATGAGGTCACCTTGGGCACAGTGACGTTGCCCTGCCATCGACCCTTTGCGCTTTTCTCCATTTCTGCAGCAACAACCAGCATTGGCTGCTTTGGAGTCTCAGCAGAGGGCCTGTTTGCAAAGATCTTGCATCCTGGAACTGCTTGCCGGTTCTAGCATTTGTATTCTGCAGGCTCCTTCCCTCTTATTCCTCTCCGTGTGCTTAAACAGGAATGTGTTTGAAGGAGACAGGTGGGAGACAAGATGTCAAAACGAGAGGATAAAAAGAGTCCAAATGAGGAAGCGAGGCAAGGAGGGCACAGAGGGGTGGAAAACAACACAGGGGAGGGGGGAGGGAGGAAGGGAGCGGAGGAAAGTTTTACCAAGGGTTGGTGGGTGCAGGCCAGTTTTGAAAAAGGAGGGCGCTGGGGCTGGAGGCTGCTTCAGACCCCTGCCCTTTTGCCAAGGAAAGGAGCTTTGCTGGCAGGCAGCCAGGAGGGAAAGACAATCTGCACATGCCCAGAGGCACATCTTTTCCCTTTATTCTTTGTTTCACATGTTCCAAGGCTGAGCCCTTGCACTGAAAACTTGTTTCCAGGCCATGTCCTGGCAAGTTCTAGTTCAAATGAAAAGAAGAAGAGGAGGAGGAGGAGGAGGAGGAGATTGGATTTATACCCCGCCCTTCCCGACCTGAAGGAATCTCAGGGTGGCTTACAAACTCCTTTCCCTTCCCCTCCCCACAACAGACACCCTGTGAGGTAGGTGGGGCTGAGAGAGCTCTCTTGAGAACTGCCCTTGAGAGAACAGCTCTGAGAGAACTTATGACTGACCCAAGGTCACTCCAGCAGCTGCATGTGGAGGAGCTCTGAAACTCCTCCTCCACCTCCTCCTCCTCCTCCTCCTCCTCCTCTTCTTCTAAATTAAGGGTGGGAAGATACCAGCTGGATATTAAGAAAAACTTTTTCACAGTCAGAATTGTGCAACAGTGGAATGGGCTGTCCAGGGGGATGGTGAGCTCCCCCTCCCTGGCAGTCTTCAAGCAGCAGCTGGACAAACCCTTGTCAGGGATGCTCCAGGCTGATCCTGCACTGAGTGGGGGGTCAGATTAGATGGTCTACATGGCCCCTTCCCACTCTGGGATTCTAGGATGATTCCCCACCGTCCCCCTTTCTTTGGCCAAAGCAGTCCTCGCCACTGTTTTGAAGTAAAAAAAAGGTAAACATTGGGAGATCCTAGCGCGGATCTTACCACACGTGTTGCCTCTTCCACCCCAGAGCGTGACCTGCAGACGGTCTCCAGACAGAGTTGCCCTTGGTGGACCTCTGAGATCTTACTGAAGAAGAGTCAGGCTGCTTGGAAGGGTGGTGGAGGGAGAAGCCTGCAGGAGTCAGGCTTCCAGAGGTGGCCGGCGGGTGTGTGGGCTGCCTCTGTTATGCCTGACTAAAGTGAGATGAATGGAAGGACTGACCTGAGTAATTACTGACACTGTACGGGGAGCATAAATTAAGTTGGGAAGGCCTCGAGTTATTAATTCCCAGAGCTGCATGGCTGCTTTCGTGGTACTGAACGAGGAGAAGGGATTTCTCTGGGGTCAGAAGCAGTGTTCCCTCTAAGCTTTGAGTTAGTGTGATCTAGCTCACAGTTTTGTTAGCCTCCGGCTTGCACATTCTTTGTCTCAGCTCAGGAAGGAATGCTCCAGAGCAGACTAATTTATGCAGTAGCCAAATAACTCGCTCATGACTTTAATGTCAGAAGCTCACAAAGGAGAATTTTTGCTCACAAGACTCCACAGCTTAGAGGGAGCATTGGTCAGAAGCCATCTTTCCCGTGGAGAGAGTGGACCGGATTTGCATCCCAGCCCTGTGACGGGGTACAGTGTAGGCAGGCACCCTCTCCAAGGAGGGGAAGCAGATGAAGCTACTTTGTCAAAGAGAACAGAACCCCCCCCCCCCCAAAAAAAACAAGCTTGGAAAGTGGATTTCAGATTTCAATACATACCACTAAGCATTCAATAATGTCTGCATGCAAGGATCTATATATAAAATGGTATGAATGGGCATGCTTTTTAATATAATGAGTACATAATGGAATTAAGTGGAGAAGGAGAAGAGAAGAAGAGATTGGATTTATACCCTACCCTTCACTCAGAGTCTCAGAGCGTCTTACCCTCTCCTTTCCCTTCCCCTCCCCACGACAGACACCCTGTGAGCAGTGTTCCCTCTAAGCTAAGTTCTAGCTCACAGTTTTTTAGCCTTCAGCTCACTCATTTTTGCCTTAGCTCAGGAAGGATGGCTCCAGAGCAAACTAATTTATGCAATAGCCAAATCGTTTGCTCACTTTAATGCCAGTAGCCCACAAAGTAGAATTTTTGCTCACAAGACTCCACAGCTTAGAGGGAGCATTGCCTGTGAGGTAGGTGGGGCTGAGAGAGCTCTGAGAGAACTGCCCCTGAGAAAACAGCTCTGAAAGAACTTGTGACTGACCCAAGGTCACACCAATAGCTACATGTGGAGGAGTGGAGAAGAAAACATGGTTCCCCTAGAGGCACTGAAGGAAGGCATCGAAGCAAGCTTCTGGAAGAAGAAGAAAAAGAAGAAGAGGAGGAGAAGGAGGAAGAGGTGATTGGATTCTTACCCTGCTCTTCACTTGGAGTCTCAGAGTGGCGTACAATCTCCTTTCCCTTCCCCTCCCCACAACAGACACCCTGTGAGGTAGGTGGGGCTGAGAGAGCTCTGAGAGAACTGCCCTTGAGAGAACAGCTCTGAGAGAACATGTGACTGACCCAAGGTGACACCAGCAGCTGCATGTGGAGGAGAGGGGAATCAAACCCGGTTATCCCAGATTAGAGTTCACACTCCTAACCACTACACCAAACCTGCTCTCATATTCTACTTTTGTTTTGTATATCAGATATCAGCATTGTGTCCTCAACAAAGATAAAATGTAATAATTGCTGGTGAATAATGACTTTTTATTTTTTTTATATCCCCCCGGTTTCTTTTCTTTTTAAAAATTAATGTAATATAATAATAATAATATATATATATATTTTTAAAAGAAGTTTGTATTTGAGCGCTTACTTGGCAGCTTTGGTTGCCAGTTCCTTCCTAGCCATGCTTCTGTGCCTTTTCCAACTGGCTGATGTGCAGAAATTCAGTCAGTGTCTTTCCCCACCCATCCTTGATCTGAAGCTTCATCCCCTGGATTTCGGGGTGCTACACGGAGCTTTGCAAGGCCAAGAACCCCCAAAAGAACAGACGTTAACTTAGCAATCTTATGAGCCCACATGAATGCATGAAGCTGCCTTATATAAATCAGATCCTTGGTTCCATCAGCGTCAGTACTGTCTACTCAGGCTGACAGCAGGTCTCCAGGGTCTGGAGATGCCGGGGACTTGAACCTGGGACCAGTCTGGTGTTGAGAGCCAGTTTGGTGTAGTGGTTCGGAGTGTGGACTCTAATCTTGGAGAACTGGGTTTGATTCTCCACTTCTCCACATGCAGCTGCTGGTGTGACCTTGGGTCAGTTACAAGTTCTTTCAGAGCTGTCCTCTCAAAAGCAGTCCTCAAGAGAGATCTCTCAGCCCCACCTATCTTCCAGGGTGTCTGTTGTTGGGAAGGGAAAGGAAAGGAGATTGTAAGCCGCTCTGAGACTCCAAGTGAAGGGCAGGGTATAAATCCAATATCTTCTCTCTTCCGCATGCCGAGCAGATGCTCTGCCAGTGAACCACAGGTCAGAGTTCTGTGGATTGATTATTCTGCTTGGATGTGGGAACAGCAAAACGGGGCACTGGGTGAAGAGTTCAGCCTCCTGAGAATCTGAAGCTTGTATTTTTTAAAAATTAAGTTTCTAGTCCTTGCAGAGGCAGAGATAAGATTGTATGGGCAACTCTTGCACAAGCCAGGCTGAAGTAGAATTCCGGCAGGTGTGTGCATGTGTGTCTTGGGTGTGTGTGTCTTTTTTCAGTATGTTGAACTGCTCTTTCCTCCTCTCCATGAGCCTTGACATTCTCCAGGTGGGGCCTGGAGATCTCCTGGAATTGCAGCTGCTCCCCAGATGGCAGAGGTAGGTCCCCTGGAGGAAAAAAATGGCTGTTTTGAAGGGTGGACTCTGTGGCATTGTATCCTGCTGAGGTCTCTCCTCCTAGGGTTGCCAACCTCCAGGTGGCACCTGGAGAGCTCCTGCTATTACATTGGATCTCCAGACGACCAAGATCAGTTCCCCTGGACAAAATGCTTGCTTTGGAGGGTGGGCTCTATGGCATTATATCCTATTGAAGTCCCTCCCCTCCCCAAACCCTGCCCTCCCTAGGCTCCACACCCGAAATCTCCAGATATTTCCCAACCCAGAGTTGACAACCCTACTCTTCAGTGGCTACCCAAAGCCGAACAAATAACACAATATGCCAGTTTGAGCTCTGGGTACGATTTATATAGATCACAGATTTCTGCTGCTCGTTGCCTAGTATCTGGATTGCTTTGGCCCAGTTTTTTAGTTTCCCCTGTCGTGCAAAACCTGTATACTGCCAAACAGCAGACTAGACCTTTCCAGACTCCATCACCGGCCACCGGCTCACTGGAAATGAGAAAAGGTGCTGGCATGGATTCCTGCAGAAAAATGAGCCCTTTCCTGCCTTGATAGATCGCCGTGCTTGCAAACCAAGCGGGCCTCAGCTAACTCTCCAGCCACCTTCTGTTTGTACAGATCTGTCTTTAAATCTGAGCTGATAATTGCTTCCCTACCCACGAAGAGCTTTCACAATAGGGACATGTAATTCCTTAAACAGTCAATTAATACGTGATTCAAAATGTCGAGGACGAGAAGCTGAGAAACCATCTCCTTTGGCCAGGAGACTGTGGGAGTTGAGGTCCAGTGACGCTGGGAAGAATGGGAACCAGATGATGGTTTTTGGCAGATCTGAAAGGGCTCCTCTCAGCCAAAGGTTCTTAAGGCAGGACAGAACAGAAAAGAGTGGGGATTTGGTTCAGCAGCCAGGAGAGGGATCGAATTATTTAAAAGGTTTGAAAATATGTAGTAGGAGGTAAGAAGATCCCAAGGTGTATGAAACAGGATGGTGATTGCAACCAACCATGCTCCAGGCCCTCTAGAGGGAAAGGACAATAATGCTAGGAAATGCCAGAGGTGGAAGGAAAAGAGGTAGACCCAACCAGAGATGGGTTGACTCTGTCAAGGAAGCCACAAAGGCCCTCTGTTTGAAAGACCTGAGCAAGGCTGTTGACGATAGGATGTTTTCGAGGTCATTAATTCATAGGCAAAGACATTAAGGCTAGGAAAAGACAACAATGCTAGGAAATGTTGAAAGTAACAAGAAAAAAGGAAGACCTAAGAGGGGATGGACTGATTCAAGCCATCTGTTTGCAAGACCTGAGGAAGGGTAGTAACGATACGATGCTGTGGAGGTCATTAATTCATAGGAGGAGGAGGAGAAGAAGAAGAGATTGGATTTATACCCCGCCCTCCACTCACTTGGAGTCTCAGAGGGGCTTGCAAACTCCTTTCCCTTCCCCTCCCCACAACAGACACCCTGTGAAGTAGGTGGGGCTGAGAGAGCTCTGAGACAACTGTCCTTGAGGGAACAGCTGGTACAGAGCTATGGCTTGCCCAAGGACATCCAGCAGGTGCAAGTGGAGGAGTGGGGAATCAAACCCGGTTCTCCCAGATTAGAGTCCGCGCACTTAACCACTACACCAAACTGGTGTTACATAGGCAAGGACAATAATGCTAGGAAAAAGATTACAATGCTGGGAAAAATTGAAGATAGCAGGGAAAGAGGAAGACCCAACAGTAGACGAATTGACTCGATCAAGGAAGCCACAGCCATCAGTTTGCAAGACCTGAGCCAGGCTCTTAATGATAGGACATTTTGGAGGTCATTCATTCATCGACAAAGACAATAACACTAGGAAAAGACAATAATGCTGGGAAAAGCTGAAGGCAGCAGGAAAAGAGGAAGAACCAAGAGGAGATGGATTGACTCCATCAAGGAAGCCACAGCCCTCAGTTGATTAGACGTGAGCCACACTCTTCACGATAGGATGTTTGGGAGGTCATTAATTCATAGGGTCACCATAAGTCAGAAGAGACTTTATGGCACTTAATGCATACATCGGGCGGGGGGGGGGAGGCAGTAGGATTCCATCTGGCCTTGTAAAGTAGAGAGAGAGAGAAAGAAAGGAGGAGGGGAGGAGAAAGAGGGAAAGGAAGAGTAGGAGAAGGAGGAGAAAGAGAAGGAGAAGGAAAAGAAGGAGGAAGAGGAGGAGGAGGAGAGGAAGAGGAAGAAGAGGAAGAAGAGATTGGATTTGTACTCCTCCCTTCACTCGGAATCTCTGAGCAGCTTACAAACTCCTTTCCCTTCCCCTCTCCACAATAGACACCCTGTGAGAGGTCGGTGGGGCTGAGAGATCTCTGACTGAGAACTGCTCTTATGAGATAAGCTCTGAGACATCTTGTGACAGACCCAAGGTCACCCACCTGGCCTCATGTGGAGGAGTGGGGAATTCAACCGGGTGCTCCAGATTAGGATCTGCTGCTCTTAAACACTACAACAAAGAGAGAGAGAGAGAGACCGTGACAGAGTGCAGGTCACAGAACAGCCATAGGAGAGCTCCTAGAGACATCAAGAGCTCATTGCCATGGTTTAGGCTTCTGCATAATTAGATTTTTCCCCTCTCTGAGATCTGGAAATCTGCACAAATGGTAGTCGATTTCCCCTCCCCCCCCCCGCTTCCAACCCCCCCCCCCTTTTTTAAACCGGCGAATTTATGGCCCTTAGGCAAAACACTACAGGGATACATGCTAATTAAGCCTGCAAGCTTTAATTGATTAATTGGTGTGGCTAATAAACTAAAGCTTTAATTGGAGGTTAAAATCCTCTCCAATTAATTGGTACAACGTGGAATGATTGTGGGACTTGGGAGCATGCCACGATTCATGCTTCACCATGGCGTGCCAGATCTTCCAGCCCCACGACGTGTGGTATGGCCAAAGAAATGGAGATGTGTTCTTCCTTCCAGGGGAAGGAAAGATCTGCCTCGAATCTGGGCAGGGCTTTGCTGGCTCCCTCTCTACAATGGGACCGACAAGTAACTGCTAACCAGTTTAGCACAGTGACGAACACTGCGATCCTAAGCAGAGTTGTGCCATTCTAAGCCCCCTGATTCCAATGAGAAGAGTGTAACTCTGTTTAGGATTTCCATGTAATTGTGCAGTTCTGAATACAGAGTTTACCACAGTCTAACTCCTTTGATTTCAGTGGGCTTAAAGGTAAAGTTAAAGGCTTCCCTTGCTCAAAAGCCAGTCGAATATGACTCCAGGGATGCTGTGCTCATCTCTGTTTCCAAGCCGAAGAGCCAGTGCTGTCTGAAGACGTTTCTGTGGTCATGTGGCTGGCATGACTAGACACTGAGGCGCATGGAACGTTGTTACCTTCCCACCAAAGCGGTACCTATTTATCTACTTGCAATTTCTTGTTTTCAAACTGCTAGGTTGGCAGGAGCTGGGGCCAAAGATGGGAGCTCACTCTGTCATGCGCCACTCGGGTCTCGAACTGCTGAAGTACCAGTCTGCAGTTCAGCATCTTAACCACTTGAGCCCCTGCAGCCCTTAGAATGGGGAAACTCTGTATAGGATTGCATAGTAAGAGAATGGGCTGTGATATAGGAGGCTGCTGGTCATTTCTTAGCAACTGAGGTCCATTCTGCATCTGGAATTCGCTTAACATTTTCTCAGCACTCGACAGGGTTTCCCCTTGCCTCAGAGTATCTGTTTTTGTTCAATGTGGTATGCAGATTTTCCTGTGCCAGTACTTGCCTCAGCGGTCATTAGCCACCTGAGCCAAGTAATTCGTGGTAAGGTGATAAATACAGTGGGGGAAATAGGGGCGGGGAACTGACGGAGATAAATGAAGCCATGTCAAGTTGCCTGCTTATTGTTCCCTTTGAATTGAAAGTGGAGGAAGGAAAAGGTGCCACTCAGAACCAAATTTAGATACCCCAGGCCAATGCCATACTGACTGTGAAGTCACCCCTGAATGGAATGTTCATAAATCTATACAGAAGGTACCATAAAATCTGATGAACAAAGAAAGTAAAAGTGGCATGCAGAGTGGAGGGAGATTAACCTGATGTGGCTGTGGGGAAACTGTGAGGAAACAGATGGGTGCAGAATCAGCTGAGTCACTTCTTAGTTTGAGGCAAACCTCAGAGCCAGTTTGATGTAGTTGTTAGGAACACAGACTCAAATCTGGGAGACCCGGGTTTGATTCCCCATTCTTCCACATGCAGCTGCTGGTATCACCTTGGGTCTGTGACAAGTTCTTTCAGAGCTGTTCTCTCAGGAGCAATTCTCAAAAGAACTCTTTCAGCCCCACCTACCTCCCAGGGTGTCTGTTGTGGGGAGGGGAAGGGAAAGGGGATTGTAAGCTGCTCTGAGACTCCTTTGGGTAGTGAAGGGTGAGGTATAAATCCAATCCCCTCCCCTCCCCTCCCCTCCTTCTCCTCCTCCTCCCCTCCTCTGCCTCCTCCCCCTCCCTCTCCCCTCCTCTTCTTCTCCTCCTCCCCTCCTCTGCCTCCTCCTCCTCTTCTCCTCCTCCCCCTCTCCTCCTCTGCCTCCTCCTCCCCCCTCCCCTCCTCTGCCTCCTCCTCCTCTTCTCCTCCTCCCCCTCCCCTCCTCTCCCCTCCTCTTCTCCTCCCCCTCCCCTCCCCTCCCCTCCTCTCCTCTTCTTCTCCTCCTCCTCCCCTTCCCCTCCTCTGCCTCCTCCTCCTCCTCTCCTCCCCTCCTTTGCCTCCTCCCCCTCCCCCTCCTCTTCTTCTCCTTCTCCTCCCCTCCCCTGCTCTGCCTCCTCCTCCTCTTCTCCTCCCCCTCCCTCTCCCCTCCCCTCCTCTGCCTCCTCTGCCTCCTCTTCTCCTTTTCCTCCCCTCCTCCTCCTCCTTCTTCCAAAGCAACATTTTAAACACTCTGCACAGCATTTCTGGGTGGGGGGGATGACCCATTTGGCCCTACCCACTTTCTAAAAACACTTGGCAGGTCCTGGAAAAGTCCTTGGATGACACCTCTGCTCTAAAGCATATAAATCAGACAAGACTTGGTAATGCGGAGAAGAGGACTCGGGTTCCGGGGGCAGGCAGAGGGGTCTGCGGGGAGGGCTGGTGGGCCCTGCCTGGGAGCCCCAGTGGATCTGAAATCTCTGAAACGTAGAACTTAAGTCCTGCCTTAGCAGAAGGAACATGGAACAGGTGGGGTGGTGGTGTCAGTGTCCGTCCCTGGTTTGCACCTTTCCTGAATGGCAGTCTCTTCCACTGTGGACAAGCCAGTTATAACGAGAGTGGAACATGAATGACAATTCCTATCTGGTGAGATTGATGGAGAGATTGGCCCGGCTCCCCTCGGAGACTCGGCTTACCGTTGAGGCAGCAATAACTTTGACTGATCTGCTCATTAAAGTTTAATATTTCCAAACTTCTTTATCCTTTCCCCTATCCGAGATCTTTCCTAATGTAAGATGTAGCTACGCTGGAGACTGATTAAAATCCTTCCCCCTTTCATCTTTCCCTCCCTCCCTCCCTCCCCCACAACACCCCCACTTCGCTCTCTGGCTGAGATAGTATTTCTGCAGCAACCGCAAAAAAAACCCCAAATTAATCACCGGCATTTGTTAGTTGCTGCAAGGGGGGGTTGGGGGGGGAAAGAGAAACTAGCCGAGGTGAAACGGGCCCACACCGGGAGTTCAGAATTAGAGCAGTTCAATGCATCTCCTGGGATGCATTGACGTTACAGGCCTTTTCCCCAGAGCTGTCAAGATGACACGGCCAGTTTATATATATATATATATATATATATATATATATATATATATATATATATATATATATATATATATATTTAAATGGCATAAGTTTTATGGAGGAGACTGAAGCTCGTGGTGAATTCTGCGGTCTTGTACGCTGGTGAGCCAAGGCTGTGAAGCTGAACTCTATGTGGGGAGACCAGAAAGGGAGAAGGAAAGGAGGTTTACCTCTCTCAGGTGGTACCTGCAATTAAAAAGGCCAACACTATGCTGGGGGTTATTAGGAAGGGAACTGAAAACAAATCAGCCGGTATCATAATGCCCCTGTATAAATCGATGGTGCGACCTCATTTGGAGTACTGTGTAGTGTTTGTATGGTTCATTGGTCAGTGGCAGAGCATCTGCTTGGCATGCAGAAGGTCCCAGGTTCAATCCCTGGCATCTCCTGTCAAAAGGACCAGGCACTAAATGATGTGAAAGACCTCTGCCTGAGACC
This sequence comes from Lepidodactylus listeri, assembly GCA_029233225.1. Lineage (NCBI taxonomy): Eukaryota > Metazoa > Chordata > Lepidosauria > Squamata > Gekkonidae > Lepidodactylus > Lepidodactylus listeri. The sequence goes on from JARCFY010000022.1 coordinate 790,064, forward strand.
CTGGAGGGCTGCTGCCAGTCTGAGCAGACAATACTGACCTTGATGGACTGAGGGTCTGATCCAGTATAAGGCAGCTTCATGAGTGTTTGTATGGTCCACTGGTCAGTTGTGGAGCCTCTGCTTGGCATGCAGAAGTAGTCCCACGTTCAGTCCCTGGCGTCTCCAGTTAAAAGAACCAAATAGGAGGTGATGTGAAAGACCTCAGCCTGAGACTGTGGAGAGCTGCTGCCAGACTGAGTAGGCAATACTGACCTTAGATGGACCAAGGGTCTGATTCAGTAGAAGGCAGCTTCCTGTGATTCATTCATTCATGCATGCATGCGTGTATTCATCTACTGTCCTTACTTTTAAAGAAAGTGTCCAAAATGATTTGCAAAAATGAAAAAGAAGAATACAGGCTAGGAGACTGACCCGTGATCTGGTTCGAATTTCATCTTAGCCACAACTTCATCTTAGCCTTAGACAAGTCATTCTTCTCCAGCTCCTATCTGTGTCCAGATTCAAATCCAGTCGCACCTTAGGTTGCGACCTGAGGTTAAGATGCTGAGCTGCAGACCGGAAGGCCAGTAGCTCGGCAGTTCGAGACCCAAATGCTGCGTGACGAAGTGAACTCCTGTCTCTGGCCCCAGCTCCTGCCAACTTAGCAGTTCGAAAACAAGAAATTGCAAGAAGATAAATAGGTACCGCTTCGGTGGGAAGGTAAAAGCGTTCCGTGCGCCTTGTCATTTAGTCATGCTGGTCACATGACCACGGAAACATCTTCAGACAGTGCTGGCTCTTCAGCTTGGAAACGGAGATGAGCACTGCCCCCTAGAGTCAGATTCGACTGGCTTTCGAGCAAGCAAAACCTTCACCTTTACCTTTAAGCTTCCAAGGATCAAAGTCCCCCTCATCCCCTGAATCTGGTGAAAGGAGCTTTGACTCTCAAAAACTTATTATCCCCCCAGTCTTGTTGATCTCTAACTTGCATCTGGGTTCGAATCTAGCTTTTCTGCCAAAGATCAGCACAGCTATGCTACTGAAGCTGTTGTTGTTCTTGTTAGCCATTCTGTCATGTCCGACTCTTGGTGATTCTCTGGGCCAGCTCTCTCCACGTTTTCCAGTCTTGTGCTGCCTCTTTGAGTCATTCCATGCTCAGGCTGGTGTCGACTTTTATGGTGTCTAGCCACTGTGGTCTTGGGCGGCCTGTTTTCGTTTTGCCACTAACCAACCCAAGCGTAATTACTATTCCCAGTGAGTTCTTCTGCGTGACATGGCCGAAATAAGTCAGCCGTAGTTCTGTGACGTTTCCTTCCAATTACATGTTGAGTTTATGCACTCCAGTACTTGCTTGTTTCTCACCTTTGCTGCCGAATGCGCAGGAGCCTCCTCCGGCACCAGAGCTCAAATCAGAAGCTCAAATCAGTCGATTTTCTTCCTCTCCTGAAGCTATCTGTGGCTAACTTTCAGTCTTGTCTCTGTGGCTAACAGCCCTGGCTGGCCTTACGGGACTATAGCAAAGATTGCCGTGATAACAGGGGCAAAGTGAAGTATTTATTACACACCACTGGGGTTTGAAACCTCTCTTTGCACTCTCTGCTTCCCGCACCTGCAGAGGTGTGAATAGGCCTTTCGTCAGAATCCTCCTGGAACAGAGATAAAACCCAGCACTGTGTAATAGCGATAGCATTCATTGGAATGCGAGGGGCGTCACATCACGTCGGCTAATGCAGCCTAAGAAATCGCACTGGCCTTTGTTATCCTCGTCTGTAGGATCTCCGCAAGGAATGCCGGCTCTCCTTTTCTTGACAGGCAGTCGTGTTTAGAGAGATCCGCACACTTCTCCCTTGCCGTGCAGCAAAATGCGGTGCTTCAGGATAAAGGCAAGGTGGTTTGTCAGTGAGGCTTTTGATGTGACACGCTTCAGCCCCTCCTTCTTTGCAAATTGTGTCCACGATCCGGCTCGGTTTGGATGCCTTCCTTTTGACTCTGGTTTGGTGTCATGATTAGGAGCATGGACTCCAATCTGGCAGAGCCAGGTTTGATTCCCCACCCCCCCACATGCAGCTGCTGGTGTGACCTTGGGTCAGTCACAAGTTCTCTCAGAGCTGTTCTCTCAAGGGGAGTCCTTAAGAGAGCTCTCTGGACCCCACCTACCTCCCAGGGTGTCTGTTGTGGGGAGGGGAAGGGAAAGGAGATTAGAAGCCACTCTGAAACACCCAAGTGAAGGGTGAGGTATAATCCAATCTTCTCTTCTACTTGGAAGTAAATCCCACTGAGTTCAGTAGCACTTATTCCTGGGTGAGTTGCATGGGGTGGCAGTATGGTATAGTGGTTAGTGTGTTAGCACGCTCCTTCCTTCCTTCCTTCCTTCCTTCCTTCCTTCCTTCCTTCCTTCCTTCCTTCCTTCCTTCCTTCCTTCCTTCCTTATTGAATAAGTTCTCTGCCCGCTCACACCCCCTTCAGAGTTGCCATAATTTACCAGCACTCGCCAGGTCCAGGTAAGTTTTAGGGTGAATATTTAGATTGCAGGTGGTGGTGACAGCAGATATCAGGACAAGGAACGAATACATTGTGTAGTCCAAGTTTGTGGTTGTTTGCAGTGATGACTTTCCAGTGTGGAAAGCTGGCTTAAAGGTAAAGGTAAAGGTTTCCCTTGCTCAAAAGCCAGTCGAATCCAACTCTAAAGGGCGGTGCTCATCTCCATTTCCAAGCCGAAGAGCCAGCGCTGTCTGAAGACTTTTTTTTCTGGGGTCATGTGGCTGGCATGACTAGATGCCTAGGTGCACGGAATGCTGTTACCTTCCTACCTAAGTGGTACCTTTTTATCTATTGCAATTTCTTGCTTTCAAATTGCTAGGTTGGCAGGAGCTGGGGCCAGAGACGGGAGCTCACTCTGTCACACGGAACTCAGCTCTCGAACCACCGAGCTACCTACCCTCCGATCTGTAGTTCAGCATCTTAACCTCTGAACCACCGCAGCCCCTTGACTAAGCCCCTTGCCGGCTTAGCAATGGGAAAGAGGTGCAGGCCAACTTGCCCAAGCCATTCAGCTGTGATCAGGGAGCTGAGAGAGAGTTGAGGAGGGGAGATGCCCGGCTGGAGTGATACAGACTTCCGGGACTCTGTCTGGCGTGCCAGCTGGCTAGCGGAGAAAGCTGAGCAAAGCCGTGGAAATTAGAAGAAGAAGACAGGCAAACGTCAATAGGTTCCACATATTTATGCATCTCGTTACTCTAAACGCCAATAATCCAGTGCAGGTACATTTACATAAGCCATGTGTGCCGGACATTTGCACTCGGTTGTGTGCTGGCTGCCATTTCAGATTAATAACTAATTGCTTCTGATGCTGTCTTTTAAGATCCCCTTTCAACTGAAGCATAAAAATTAACGCTAGGCAAGTAAGATAGTCAGAGTAGCTGTGCTAGATGCAGTCACGATCACTTTAAATTCCTTCCCCCCCTCCATTGGAAACAATGGAGGATGGGGTGCCTTCTTTGGGGGCCCATAGAATTGGATTCCTCAGTCCAGTATTTTTGAAAGTTGGGGGGTTCTTTTGAGGAGAGGTGCCAGCAGCTATGCTACAAATTTGGTGCCTCTACCTCCAAAAACTGCCCTCTGATACTCTCAGATTGATTCCACATTATGACCTATGGGGACCATTACAATCTATGGCTCAGTGGTAGAGCATCTGCTTGGCATGCAGAAGGTCCCAGGTTCAATCCCTGATATCTCCAGCTAAAAAAAGAACATGTCATGGGGGAAAGTAAAAGACCTCCGCCCAAGACTCTGAAGAGTCACTGCCAGTCTGAGTAGATAGTATTGAGCTTGATGGGCCAATGGTCTGATATCCGAGGAAGCAACCAACTGGGAATAAAGGAGTAGCCAGATGGATGTCTGCAGGGGTCATTTCGTAGAAAAAGAGGTGCAGGAGCTCATTAGCATAACTCATTAGCATAACTTATTTGCATATGCCACACTCCCTGACATCACCGGAAGTATGTCAGAAGGCAAGAAAGAAGAGACAGAGAGAGAGAGAAGGGAGGGAGGGAGGAAGGAAGGAAGGAAGGAAGGTGCTGGCAGAGAGGAAACAGCTACTAATCCAAGCCTCAGAAATACCACTATTCTGGGAGGATAGCTTCAGTGGTGGCTGAAGCCTTCAGAAGGCTGGTCGGAGGAACAAGGACCTTTCCAGGGGACGGGGTCATTTTGCTGTAGCCATGACACAAGCAGGCATTCCCTTGTTGGGGGGGGGGGCTGGCACCAACGCCTGGAGCTGAGCTCCCCCAAGCTCCTGTTCGAAATAACCCCTGGATGTCTGCATGAATAGATGATGGAGAGGATGGATATCTGAGATCCACATGGATATAAATCTGAGACCCTTTGTGCCATTTCCATGGATATCCAAAACAATGGAGTGGAGAAGTGGAAACTTCAACAAACGTAGAGATCTTTCATACCTTTAATCTTACATATGTAATTGCCATCCGGTCACAGCCGATTAATGGTGACCACAGCAAGGCAAGTGAGAAGCAGAGGTGGTTTGCCTTTGCCTTCCTCAACAAAGTCTTCCGGTTTGGTGTGGTGGTTAGGAGTGTGGACTCTAATCTGGGCTTGATTCCCCACTCCTTCACATGCAGCCAGCTGGTGTGACCTCGAATCAGCCATAAGTTCTCTCAGAGTTGTTCTCTCACGAGCAGTTCTTGAAAGAGCTCCCTCAGCCCCACCGACCTCATAGGGTGTCTGTTGTGGGGAGGGGAAGGGAAAGGAGTTTGTAAGCCTCTCTGAGACTCCTTCAGGTAGTGAAGGGTGGGGTATAAATCCAATCTCTCTCCTGATTAAACCTATGATGGTAAAGTGGATGGAGGATTTTGGTTATAATATACATATTGACAGATGGCCAAAGATTTGGAAATCTGTCAAATTCCTAGAAACGGTAAGCTATAAGGAAAACATATATAAGCTTTTTTACAGATGGTATTGGTCACCGGACAAACTGAACAAGTGTTTTAAAACTGTTTCCAATCTTTGTTGGGTCTGTGGGAAGAACAGCGGGACACTTTACCATATGTGGTGGTCTTGTAAAGTAGTTCAAAAATTTTAGGGAATGGTCAAGGATATGATTCTTGAGATTACGGACTTTGAGGTAGATCTGGAACCAGAGACTTATCTATTGAATATGTTAGCGGATAATATGAGGACGTCAGATGTAAAACTTATAGTATATATATTAACTGCAGCGCGTACATTGCGGGCGAAAGCTTGGAAAACGTCGTCTGTACCGAAAAGGGAAGAAATAGTAAATAAGCTATCAGAATGGGCAGAACTGGATAGACTGAGTTACTTGTTGAATATGGACAACAAAGCGGATCCTATTAATGTATGGTCCAAATTTCTTATGTGGTTGGAATAGTTTTGGTGCTCGTTTAACTTAAGGGAATTTATTATTTTTGTGGTCTTATTGTATATATTGTTAAGAAAACATAATAAAATTTTAATAAATAAATAAATAAATCCAATCTCTCCTCCTCCACCACCTCCTCCTCCTCCCTTGGTGGTCTTCCATCTGAAGTTCTACCAACCCTGCTTAGCTTCCAACATCTGACAAGATCAGGCTGTCTCATGCCACCTTCCTTCCCATCCTTAATCTTAGCCTGAAATAAGAAGCAATGTCTTGGGCATCCCAAGAAGCTTCGGAAGGGTATGTTCTGAGGACACTCTCCTTCACTGTGTTCTGCTGTGATCTTTGCAACTGTCTTCTCAAGTCTCCACTGTGTTTTCTGTAGCCCAAATGGATAAGACAGGAGCACTTAAGACAGAGCTTCTCGAGGTCTTTCCCCCTCAGCTGGAGAAGTCTCCTGTCCTGGAAATCTGAGCTCAAGGACTTCTAACGTTTCCCATTGTCGAGGTCTGAATGCGCCAACAGGACCATCTAGGCAGTAAGAGGAAAAGTAAGATGGTGCCGGCAATGCAGAGGGATAAAACACCAGCATGAATGTTGGGGGTTAGGCTGTTGGTGCAAATAGCCCATTCATTGCTTCTCTCTCGTCTGAACTCAATGCCCGTTGAAGAGAAATATATTTTAACTGATAGGGCGGAAAAGGGAAGAACCTCCGATGGGGAAAAGAACATAATCTCTCTCTTTGCCGCGCTTTACCCCGCAGATGCGAAACAAATCCATTCCGGGATTGGTTCTTGCCTGTCGGATCCGATCAGCTCCGTTTTCTGCTCTGCGTCGGACAAGGAGATGGTGATGCTTGGGGATGCCTAACAGCTGGAAGCGCCTCTAGCAAACATCTGGCACAGGAAATATTGCTCTCCTGATTGACAAGGGTGGGGGTTTTTTGCCTTTGCACTAAACGGGAAGGAAACGCTGAAATAAATGGATTCCAGAAGATGACTAAGAAAGGGTATTTTTTGTCTGCAAGCCTGTGGACACTCACTCCCTTTATACCTCAGCGGAAGTAATGCTTGAATAAATACATATGTAGAATATCCCCCCCCCCCCACCTTTGGTGTGTTGGCTTAAAGGAAACATATATCTATCAAAGAACTCCCAAGAGGTGTCCTTGGAGACTGTAATATTTAATAGGCCAATCATGTTAAGCTTTGACTCCAAGCTAGTTCTGCAAACCTTGATTCATTGCCGTGGGGTGTCTCCATGCTGTTTACCCATAATGCTTGAATACTCTTCTTGGACCGTGGGTTTTAGCTGGGACTATCTGAAGCACTGCTTGGCCTCCCCCATCATCTTGTTCATTTGTAAAAATGCAAGTTTTTTTTTTAAAAAAACCCAAAGTAGCAAAGATAGGATTGGAAGTCCTCCACATCTTTGGGGATGTATCATCCTCATGAACACACACAAAGCTGCCTCCTACTGGATCATCAAGGCCAGTCCATCAAGGCCAGTATTGTCTACTCACTGGCAGCGGCTCTCCAGGGTCTCAGACAGAGGTCTTTCCCATCACCTCCTTCCTGATACTTTTTACTGTAGATGCCGGGGATTGAACCTGGGACCTTCTGCATGCCAAGCAGCCACAGCCCCTCTTTACAGCACTCCAGAGTCTCTGGTGGAGAAAGGTCCTTCCCATCACCTGCTGCCTGGTCCTTTTAACTGGAGATGCCGGGGTTGAACCTGGGACCTTCTGCATGCCAAGCAGGTGCTCTTCCACTGAGCCACAGCCCCTCTTTACAGCACTCCAGGGTCTCAGGTGGAGAAAGGTCCTTCCCATCACCTGCTGCCTGGTCCTTTTGACTGGAGATGCCGGGGTTGAACCTGGGACCTTCTGCATGCCAAGCAGAGGGTCTATTATAGAGCCCATCCAGAAACACTAACAGTAAACACACAACCAAGGATCCGGTCCAGTTGTTTCAAAGTCTTCGAAAAGCAGTTAGAACTGACCAATTAGCATTCATGGCACATAATATACCAAAATTGAGGCATTGAAGGAATTAGAATAAAATCAAAATACTCCAAGCTATCTTCCCACAGGACTCCTGAAATCTTTGTCTGCCTGCCTAATTTCTGACTGCTTCTTGGGGGCCGGCTCACAAATAGGTATGTGCCTCTGAATTCCACAGGTGAATGGATAAGAAGGCTATAATTACTTTAGGAAGCCTCCGGCTGGACGGAGTTGAAGATGGAATACAGAACTCGGTGGCTCTTTGAACCTGAGACTGTACTTTTGATCTTACCGGGAAATCCATGCGTGGTGATATTGCTTATATAGTGGTGCCTGCCCATGCTGTCTCAGGAAAAGCATGCAGCCAAAGAGGCTAGTGGAGCAATCCTAGGAAATCAGTGGATGCAGTGTTATGTCATTTTGTATGAGCTTTCACTGTAAGTCAGAGTAGAAGACTGAGACTGGGAAGGGCAGAGAAGGAGGAGGAGAGGAGGAGAGGAGGAAGAGATTGGATTTATACCCCACCCTTTATACCCCAGAGTGGCTTACAATCCCTTCCTCTCCCCAAAACAGACACCCTGTAAGCAGTGTTCCTTCTAAGCTGAGTTAGTGTGAGCTAGCTCACAGTTTTTTAGCCCCCAGCTCACACACTTCTGTCTCAGCTCAGGAAGGATGGCTCCTTCAAAACCCTCAAGCAAACTAATTTATGCAGTAGCCAAATTGCTCACTCATAACTTTAATGCCAGTAGCTCACAAAATAGAATTTTTGCTCACAAGACTCCGCAGCTTAGAGGGAGCATTGCCTGTAAGGTAGGTGGGGCTGAGAGAGCTCCGAGAGAGCTTTGCCTGACCCAAGGTCACCCAGCTGGCTGCATGTGGAGGAGTGGGGAATCAAACCCGGTTCTCCCAGATGAGTGTCCACTGCTCTTAACCACTGCACCAAACCACTACACTAAACTAGATGAGATCCTTAATGTAAGGATGTGTTGCTGGCGACCAAGCTCAAGTCAATTCATGCCATAGTATTCTCCATTACTATGTATGGGTGTGAAAGCTGGACAATGAAGAAAACTGGTGGGGAGAAAGTAGATTCCTTTGAAATGTGGTGTTGGAGGAGAGGTTTATGGATACCGTGGACCATCAAAAGCTGGGTCCTAAATCAAATCATGTCTGAAGTCTCCCTAGAAGCTAAAATGATCAAACTGAGGCTATTGTTCTTTGGTCATGTTATGAGAAGACCAGAGTCCCTGGAAAAGACAACCATGCGAGGAAGAGCTGAAGGAAGTATAGTGTCCAGATCACATGAAGTGATGGTATCACTAGTTAGACGGCACCAAGAGTATTGTGTTCAGTTCTGGGCACCACAGTTTAGGAAGGATATAAACGTGTCTAGAGGAGGGCAATGAAGGAGGTGAGGGGTCTGGAGACCAAGTCCTATGAGGAAAGGTTGAAGGAGCTCGGGATGTTAAGCTTGGAGAGGAGACGACTGAGAGGGGATATGAACACCATCTTCAAGGACTTGAAGGGCTGTCCGATAGAGGATGGGGCAGAGTTGTTTTCTGTAGCCCCAGAAGGTCGGACCAGAACCAACAAGTTGAAATTAAATCAGAAGCGTTTTCGGCTAAAAATCAGGAAGCATTTCCTGACAGTGAGAACGGTTCCTCAGTGGGACAGGCTTCCTCGGGAGATGGTGGGCTCTCCTTCTTTGGAGGTTTTCAGACAGAGGCTAGATGGCTATTGAAGAGCAATGCTGATTCTGGAAACTTAGGCAGATCACGAGAGGGAGGGCAGGAAGGGTTGCCTCAGTGCTTAGTTCTCATGGCCCTTTCTTACACGGCCAGGGAAGGGAAATGCTGATCGCTACTTTGGGGTCAAGAAGCAATTTTTCTCCAGACCAGCTTGGCTGGGGATCCTGGAGGTTTTTTGTCATCTTCTGGGCATGGAGTGTGTGTGGAGGAGAGGTATTTGTGAATCTCCTGCATTGTGCAGGGGGTTGGACTAGATGACCTTGGAAGTTCCTCCCAGCTCTATGATTCGATGAAGCAGGAAAAGAGGAAGACTGAACCTGAGATGGGTTGACTCCATCAAGGAAGCCGCAGCCTTCAGTTTGCAAGATCTGAGCAAAGCAGTTAACGGCAGGACTTTTTGGAGGGCATTAATTCATAGGGTCACCGTATGTTGGAACCAACTTGGCAGGACTTAACACACATGCACATTAATCCTGCCACAAATGCACTTCCAGAGCAGTGCTAAGCCATCAAAGGGCGTATCTTTGCTTAGGATTGCATTGTGCATGGCCTTAAGCATGATGCACACACACACCCCTGTCACATCCAAAATATGAGGTGAATAATACTGGCCTACCTTACAGGGCTGTAGTGAGGATTATCCCCCCAGATAATGTATATTAACTTTTGGATGCTGTACTAGCTAAACATTATTATAAGGGGCCAAACTATACCAGACCCTGACCAGGCTAGCCCGATCTCGTCAGATCTTGGAAGCTAATCAGGATCTGCCCTGGCTAGTATTTGGATGGGCAACCTCCAAGGAATACCAGGGGTGTGACGCAGAGGCAGGCAATGGCAAACCACCTCTGAAATGCCTCTTGCCTGGAAAACAAGTCTAGCTTGCCTCTCTGCCCAGTGGTGCATAATGCTAAAAGAGCTAGAACTTCTGGCTGCCAGACAATCTTAGGATCTCCTGGCTATTCTACACACAGAGCCAGGCAGGCAATGACGCAGAGGCAGTCAATGGCAAACCGCCTCTGAAACGCCTCTTGCCTTAAAGCTTCTTGCTTGCAAAACTATATCATTAAGTATTGTTAGTTCAGCAGTCCTTAAAAAACAATGCAAAATAGATTAATTTTAGGATTCTCTTTGTCAAGCTTGAGAGCTGTTTGCCTTTTTAGTTCATTCCCAGTGTAAGAATTACACTTACCCCCCCACCCCCAAACCACCGAACAACCACCATCTTTTCAATTCATGCACAATAACCCTATAATTACAACTCTGCTTATGTGTTTCTCACAGGACTGGCTTTTATTTATTAATGTCCTGTTGTATTTATAATTTAAAATCCACCCTTTCCATTGAAGCAGTTCACCGAACGAACACCCCCCCCCCCTTTCTCAAACAATATGCAGCCTTAACCATGATGAATAGAACAACTGCTTACAACATCACATGGGGGGAAATAAGCCAAAGATAAACCATGCAATTTAAAAATAGGGATGCAAATAGCTCAGCAGCCGACCCATAAACTCAAGTAAAATTTTAGCAAAACAATAGAGTAAGCAGTAAGGACTTCAGCTGACACCTCAGGCCTGTCAATTTCAGTCTCTGGCAAACTGACATGCAGAGAAGATTCCATAAGATTCCATAAAATTAAGGAGCCACCCCAGAAAAGGCCCTGCCTCTGGGTCACTGCCCACCCAACTTCTGAAGGTGGGTGGACACAGAGTGTGGCCTCTGATGCCAATTTTAACAAAGCCTACAAAGGAGCAGGCAGTTCATCTGTGTTTGACGCCAGACTGTTTTAAGAGGGGAGTCAGTGCTTTAAAAATGTGTGTGTGTGTGTAGGTGTAAAGTGCCGTCAAGTTGCAGCCGACTTACTCTGTAGGGTTTTCAAGGCAAGAGACGTTCAGAGGTGGTTTGCCATTGCCTGCCTCTGTGTTGTGACCCTGGTGTTCCTTGGAGTTCTCCCATCCAAATACTACCTAGGGCCAACCTGTTTAGTTTCTGAGATCTGATGAGATTGGGCTAGTCTGCTCCATCCAGGTCAGGGATGCTTTAAAAAGCAAGAAGTCATAATTCAGAAAACCCCCAAATCAGTGTCTTGAAAGACATCACTCAAATAGTCCCCAGTTCTTGTGATATTAATGAGTTCAACGAGATCCGAACATGCTGGAAAAGTGGGCAGATGTGAACAAGATGCAATTTAACAAGGATAAGTGCCGATTTCTATATCTGAGTAACAAAAATGAGGAACACACATAGTGGATGGGAGATACACTTCTGGGTAGCAGAGTGTGTAAACAAGATCTTGGGTGGATTGCAAATTAAATATGAGCAGCCAGTGTGATGTGGCGACAAAAAAGGCTAATGTGATCTTGGGGTGTATCAACAGAGGCATAACATCCAAATCACAAGATGTCACAGTCCTGCTGTATACTGCATTGGTCAGGCCACACCTGGAGTATTGCGTGCAGTTCTGGAAGCCTCACTTCCAAAAGGATGTGGACAGAATGGAGTGGGTGCAGAGGAGAGTGATGAGGACAATTGGGCGGGGAGGGGGCTGGAGACCAAGAAGCCCTTTGAGGAAAGGCAGAGGGACTTGGGAATGTTTAGTCTGGAGAAGAAGAGGTTGAGGGGGAACAGGATGGCTCTCTTGAAGTATTTGAAGGGTTGACACACAACTCTGTGATTCTATGATTCTATGAACTTGGGTGTTCTGATAAAGTAGGCTAAAACCAGTTGTGTTTTGGTTCATTTCCCGTGCAAGTGATTGAAACATTGGGGGTGGGGACGGGGACAAAGAGACTTAAAGGGTCATGGGAAGTGATAACAAGTTCCCCGCTGTTAAAATTACAAGCTGATGAAAATGTGAGGATACGCCTGTGAGCTAAACAGAAGTCCAGACGGCAATCCCTTTTGGAGCCAGCCTCTTGAATCTGTGTTATTGCTTAAGCCGTAGAAGCCTTCTGGGACTTCCCAGCCCAAACTCTGGAAAATCCACCTTTTATCTGAGCATAAACCTCTGTGGTTTGGGGCTGTGCTGACGGAGACGCTGAAAACTGAACCCAAGGATCTGGCTGGTTTTCCATCACCTAAGTGGGGGTCTTAGAAGAAGGAAAAAGGAGAAGACCTGCGTCATCGTTCGAGTTAATTGCTTCGGGGTTTAGAATTGAAACACTGCCTGTCACTGTGACTCATAACAAGCAAGCACAAGCCAATGAGCAGATGAAATTTGAGATCGTTGCTTGAGTACACAGGAGAAGAGAGCCGAAAAGGGGGCTTAGAGGCCACCTAGTCCATCCTCCTTCTTAGTGTGGGCAATCTAAAGTTAGAGCATCCCAAAAAGACAGCTGCTCAACATCTGCTTGAAGTCCTTAAGGCTCTGCCCCTCAGGAACTGGGTTCCAGTGCTGGATGCCTCTCACCATTAAGAAGTCCTGTCCTTATAAGAACATAAGAGAAGCCATGCTGGATCAGGCCAACGGCTCATCCAGTCCAACACTTTCTCTTCCTGCTGTACCCCATGCATAATCTTGCAGTCCTCGATCATGTCACCCCTCAGCCGTCGTTTCTCCGAGTTAAGGAGCCCCAAGCGCTTCAACCTTTCTTCATAGGGAAAGTGTTCCAACCCTTTTATCATTCTAGTTGCCCTTTTCTGCACTTTTTCCAGTGCTATAATGTCTTTTTTGAAGTGTGGCGACCAGAATTGTACACTCCAAGACTACTCCTCCTTCTGTTCTTTGGCCTGATTTTCATCCAAGATCTCTTGTTTTACTGGCTGCTGTTCTGTTTTCCATGTGTTAGGATCTGTCATGTTCACCCTTTTTTGCCAGCCGTTTCAATGGTCCCGTCACAGCGAAAGCAGATGAGAAGCCTTTCTAACTGAGCAAACATAAATATAACAAGGGAAGCACTCCTGGTTGGTCATCCCTCTGTCCTATCCTTTCTTCCTCAGCGTTTTCCCTCTCTCTTTCCCTGACACTTCACTGCTCTACCTGTTCTTTCTGCAGATAAGTCCTGGCTGCTGTAGATGGCAGCAGAAGCTAAATTAAAAAAAAATAAAGCCCACAATCCTTGGGCACAAGATAAATATACGTTTTTTGAAAAGCCTTAAAAAAGAAACGGCATTTGGGGCCGTGCTGTAGGCCCTGATGTATGTTTTATCTGAAGGTCTTTGGAGGTTATCCTTTGGGGAGGGAGCTAAGCTGATTATAGAGGTGAGGGGAGCCGCATTATACAGGGCAAGGGTGGGATGGGTGGAAGGCCGTGTCAATCTTTGGAGAGAACAGAGCAGTCAATTGAGTTTTCAAGAACCTCCACGAAATCTGTGCTTCGCCTGGAATCTTTTCTACTGCTCCCACCCGTATGTATACAAGACTAGTTCCTGGAGCAAGAGCAGAGTAAAATCAGAGCAAGGAAGATAGAAGAAGAAGAGGAGGAGGAGGAGGAGGAGATTGGAGTTATACCCCACCCTTCACTACCCGAAAGAGTCTCAGAGCAGCTTACCAACTCCTTTCCCTTCCGCACCCCACAATAGACACCCTGTGAGGTAGGTGGGGCTGAGAGAGCTCTCCCAAGAACTGTCCTTGAGGGAACAGCTCTGAAAGAACTTGTGACTGACCCAAGGTCACACCAGCAGCTGCATATGGATGAGTGGGGAATCAAAACCAGTTCTCCAGATCAGAATCCATGCTACAAACCACTATGCCAAACTGGCAGATTTATGGAGAGGACAGGTGTATTAGTGGCCTCTAGCCATGGTGATTAAAGGAAGCCTCCATGTTCAGAGGCAGTCAGCCTCTGAATTCCAGTACCAGGAGGCTACATTAGGGAAGATCTCTGTCTCTATGCCCCGTTGTTAGACCTCTAGAGGAACTGGCTGGCCACTGGCTCAGACAGGATGCTCGGCTAGATGGGCCACTAGTCTGATCCAGAAGGGTTGAAGAAAAAGTGGGCTGCACCCAGCAATGTGTCAACAGAACAAAAAAGGGGAAAGTGCCAGGTGATAGATGACTGATTTATTATACAAAAGCCCCTATGAATTACCAGAAGTTCTTACCATAGAGTTCCTGACAATTTCTAGAGCTGGAAGAGCTCTAGGTAGCTCTAGCAATTGCTAGATAGGGGTAGCTCTAGCAATCTAGCAGTTTCCTCTGTGATAATCTTCTGGTGATTGCTAGGGCTACCCTTGTCACTTCTGGGTAGCTCTAGGACTCAACAGGAACGCTGTGGTTAGAACTGCCAGCAACTGGCCCGAGGCCTTATTTTTCTGTTTAATTTTTCTCCTGGGACTCTGCCCCCCCCCCCCCAAGACTCCACCAGTTGCTAGGCACTGTATGGAAGCCCTAAACCGTGATGGATGTCTAGGGCCTGTTAGCACACCCACATTGCCACTCTGGCCTGGAGGCTGGGACACATCTTGAACATAACAAGGTCTTCAGGATCTCTACAGTACTTCCTAACAACAAGAAGAAAAGATCTGATTTATACCCCGCCCTTCACTCGGAGTCTCAAAGCGGCTCACAAACCCCTTTCCCTCCCCCCTCCCCACAACAAACACCCAGGGAGGTAGCTGGGGCTGAGAGAGCTCTTTCGAGGACTGCTCTGAAAGGACTTGTGACTGATCCAAGGTCCCACCAGCAGCTGCATGGGGTGTAGTGGGGAATCAAACCGTGTCCTCCCAGATTAGAGTCCGCGCACTTAACCACTACGCCAAACTGGCACCAAGCAGCATATATTTCAGTAACGAAGGGCAGAGAAACAACCAGCTGTCTGAATGGCAAAGCAAGTGTTCAGAGCAGGCGATATCAACAGAATGCGGGGAAAGCCCTCTGTGATTGGCAGGTCAGCTTCCCGAGAACGAATCAAGATGCCGGCATCTCTTCATTTTCCCCTCTCCCTTAGGAAACCATCGCATTCAATTTTCTGCATGGCAAACACACAAAATTAAGTAAAAGGAGGAAAGGGGCACCCAAAAGGGTCTGATGCTCTCATTTCTAGAACTCCCCTCTTTGTAGAGGCAAGTGGCGAAGAAGCCATTTCGGGTTTTGCGCGAGCCTCCGATCGAAGGAACACTGGAAAGCAGAGGGTATTAAAGTTTATGAGTCTATTAATGCACTGCTTTGGGAAAAATTAAACTTTAATATTGATAATAAACCCTGCGTAATAAAAGGTAATTCGAGGAGGAGCAAAACTCCCCTTTACTTACACCCTTCTTTGTCATAGCAGGAAGCCAGCAGGTATGCTGATGAACTGAGCCAGTAAAAAGTTCTTATATATATATTTTTTTAATAAGGGTATCATTTAATTTATACAGGGGAAAAAGAGATACACAGTGTTGGCGTTGGAAGACATCTTGGATCGGATTGCCGATTCTAGGTTGGAGATTGGGGGGACGGTTTGTGGGGAAGGAGGGATTTGGTGAGGAAAGGGCAGGGGTCATTTCGAGCAGGAGCTCGGGGGAGCTCAGCTCCCAGAGTTGGTGCCAGCCCCCCCCCCCAATGGGGGAATGCCTGCTTGAGTCATAGCTGCAGCAAAATGACCCCATCCCCTAGAAAGGTCCTTGTTCCTCCGACCAGCCTTCTGAAGGCTTCAGCCACCTCTGAAGCTATCCTGCCAGAATAGTGGTATTTCTGAGGCTTGGATTAGTAGCAGTCCCCTCTCTGCCGGCTCTTCCTTCCTTCCTTCTTCTCTCTCTCTCTTCTTTATGTCTTGCCTTCTGACATACTTCCGGTGATGTCAGGTGGTGTAGCATATGCAAATAAGTTGTGCTAATGAGTTATGCTAATGAGCTCCTGCACCACTTTTTCTATGAAATGACCCCTGGGAAAGGGACATCAGCAGAGCACAATGCTATAGGGCTTGTCCTCCAAAGCTGCATTGATTTTGGTGTAGTGGTTAGGAGCATGGTTTGGTGTAGTGGTTAGGAGCACAGCCTTCTGATCTGGGAGATCTGGGTTTGAGTCCCCACTCCTCCACATGCAGCTGCTGGTGTGGTTTAAAGCACAGGCTCTAATCTGGGAGAAGCGGGTGTGATTCCCCGCTCCCCTGATGCTGATGTGACCTTGAGTCAGTCCCAAGTTCTCTCAGAGCTGTTCTCGAAAGAGCTCTCTCAGCCCCACCTACCTCACAAGGTGTCTGTTGTGAGGAGGGAAAGGGAAAGGAGACTATAAACTGCTCTGAGACTCTTTTGGGTAGTTAAGGGTGGGGTATAAATCCAATCTCTTCTTCTTGTCTTCATCTTTTCCAGTGGAAATGACCACTGTAGTGCAAAAGTGAGCTGTCACCACGGGTGATCTCCAGGCCCCACCTGGAGGTTGGCAGCCCTAATCTTGGAGGATCTACTCAGTACTCAAAACCTGGAAGTGATGTCACCAGTGTACTGGGATTTCATTGGTTTGATCACCTGCCTTTTGGGGAAACTTGGAAGTCCTCAATGAAGGAAAGTCCACCACCTCCCAGAAACCATAAATGAAGGAAATCCCACCACCTCCCAAGACAATCTGTGCTTTTGTTTAACAGCTCTTACCATTAGAGAGTCTCTCTTAAATTTAGCAAAAAATCTACTTTTTTGCCATTTCCACCCATCCCCACCCAGTCCAGCCCTCTGGAGCAAGAAAGAGAAGAAAACCCTACTCCATCACCCACACAAGGGAAGAGAGAAGACGAGATTCTCTCCTTTGCGGGACCAGCTCATGGTGTTGAGTCGTCTCCTCAAACTTCTTCATTAACCGAAAATGATGAGTCGGGCAGTGGAATGGAAATTAGTCACTGGCAAAGAGGGGAGACGTTGTGCAGAGAATGATATCGGGAGAAATATATCCTTAATTTCTGGCTAATGGGAAATCCTTAACGTCTGATCAATTTGAGACATTTTGGAGGAGATGCCGCGATTACTGATCTTCATCAAAGGAGACGGCTGTGCAGGGAAAGTCAATCGGAAACAGATTTAGGCCATCTCAAGAAGCAGATATAATTTAGCTGCAGAACTCTCAGGATTCCAATGGTCGATGCATTATGGTGTCCGCGATGTCTATGTGTCAGCTGATGTGTTGTTTCCCAGTCAATTCCACATGTGGCCCTTTGCTGACCCTCTTGTTGTGGAATTCATTATTATGCAGATCCATTTTTGGCAAACCCCACACCAGAAACTAAAGCGTCTTCCTACTCAGAAGCCTGTTCCTGCAAGAATGCCACTCTTGCTAGCCCTACTGCCCATACTAAGCCTCTGAACAAGTTGCCATTGGGTAGACCTGCTAAAGAACTTGACAGTGGAAGTGTTCTCCAGATAGGAACATACTTTATTCTCACTCCCCTGATAGATACAAGATAAACCCCTGAACCCTCTAGTTTGGATGGACAGGATACCAGGGCTTGGAACTTAGCTATTGGCCTTTGCCTAGTCAACCAAGCAGGGTTGCCAGATCTGGGTTAGGAAATTCCTGGAGATTTTGGGGGTGGAGCCTGGGGAAGGGTGGTCAGCAGGATACAATGCCATACAGTTCAGCCTCCGAAGCAGCCATTCTGTATTGGGGAACTGATCTCGTTCACTTGGAATCAGTGGTGATTCTAGGAGATACCTGGGTCTCACCTGGAGGCTAGCAACTCCAGCCATACGCTAGACCCAAATACAAAAAAAAGGGGATATGCCTTTTGTATGCAGGGTTATCAAGCTCCAGGTGGTGGCTGGAGATGTCCTGGAATCGCAACTGATCTGCAGGCGACAGAGATCAGTTCACATGGAGAAAATGGCTGCTTTGGAAGGTGGACTGTTTGGCATGATACCCAGCTGAGGCCCCTCCCCTCCACAAACCCTGCCCTCCTTCAGGCTCCGCCCCCAAATCTCCATGTATTTCCCGATCTGAAACTGGCAATCCTATTTGTATGGGTTCTTGGGACCCTGGGAAGAAGAAGGAGGAGGAAGAGGAGGGGGGGGAAGGAGATTGGATTTATACCCCGCCCTTCACTTGGAGTCTCAGAGTGGCTTATAATCCTTCCCTTCCCCTCCCCACAACAGACACCCTGGGAGGTAGGTGGGGCTGAGAGAGGGCTCTTTCCAGAGCTGTCCTTGAGAGAACAGCTCTGAGAGAACTTGTGACTGACCCAAGGTCTCACCAGCAGCTGCACATGGCGGGGGGGAGTGGGAAATCAAACCCGCTTCTCCCAGATTAGAGTCTGTGCTCCTAACCACTACACCAAGCAGAATGCGAAAAGTGCTGTCTGGGTTATGAAGCAAAGCATCTGGATTGCGCTGGCAAACGCCTCCACTCTGAGCGAAGGTTAAGGACGTGATTGACTCGGAGAAATTATTTCCCACAGTGTTTATTTTAGGGGCCAGGCCGATCTCTAGGCGAGCAGATTATATTCTCATTTTCCACTGACCTTTCCCTCTGCCTTTGTTTCCCTAGGCCGGGGCCAGGGCCCTGGTGAAGACGATAAACAACCCCCCCCCCAAATGACAGACCGTGAAATTGCTAATTAGTTCTCTGAGTGCTTTTCTGTTGTCTTCCTGAGGCCTCTTCCCGAGCTCTGCCTCCACACGGGGATCGCCCCAGAGTAGCTGCAAATCTTTGGCTATAGCGGACTGTTTGGGTTGTGTTCAGGGCCGACAACTCTGGGTTGGGAAATACCTGGAGATCTGGGGGTGGAGTCAGGGGAGGGCGGGGTTTGGGGAGAGGAGGGCCCTCAGGGCAATATAATGCCATAGAGTCCACCCTCCAAAGCAGCCATTTTCTCCTGGGGAACTGTGATCTCTGTTGCCTGGAGAGCAACTGTTATAGTGGGAGATCTCAAGGCCCCACCTGGAGTCTGACAGTCCTACGATATACACAATGTGTGCTTGTGTGTTCATAGTTCACATAAGCACAGTACGCGTTTCTTAGAATAACCTTTCAACACACGTATGCAAGGCCCACAGATCTAAAAAGCCGACACCGAAAAGCAGAGAGATCGTCAGTTTTGACAGGCTGCCATGGCGTTCCTCTCAGCCTGTCAAGGGTCTGTTTCTCCAGTCCCCAGTTTGGGACCCTTGTGGTGATTTCCATCGCAAATGTGTTGGTGGGATGCCGGCAGCATTGACTGGGCTTTTGGTAAAATGTCAAAGGCAGAGAGAACGGAATCGCTTCTGGAGAGGGAAATACATGTCTGTTTATAAGGAGTTGTGCGGCACACGTAAAATATAATTTTTTTAAAAAATACCCTTTTCTCATGGGAGTTAGACTGCCTCTCTGCCATCGTTAGAAGCCGGTAATGTGCGTGAATTCTTTTTCCCGAAAAGGCCTGTTTACCTGTTAGCAGTAACGATCCTGATGGCGCTATTAGAGGCAAATAATAAGAACCTTTTAAATGCGCTAAATGCTCGCCTTGGTGATCTAATGACTCCAGAGGAGCAGCATTTTGTGCTCCGTCTGGCAGATTTCACAGATGCTCGTTTTTTATTTTGGGAGGGAAAACCCCCCCTCCATTTGCAGAACAGCATTTTAAAAAAGGGATGGATTAATATGTTTATGAAGATTGCACCCGCCATTAAACTCTAACTGTACCGGAGGAAGGCAATTTTGAAGGCGTTCGTAGCCAAATAGAAATGAATAGAGCTATTAATGTGGCATAAAAGGGATGTTACCAAGCAGATATTCTTGAATTGGTGAATACAGGGAGTGGAGTCGAGTGGTAAAGCGTTTCCTGGACTGTTCCACTTCAGATCGCAGGGGTGTGTACTGCCGATATATTCTTTTAGCAATTAAAAAACAAACATGTGTATTCACATTATAAGCCTCTAAGGCTGCAATTACATTACTTTACTTTAGATCTGACATAGGTGTGAATGCCTGATGGAGCTAAAGGGGGTGATCAGACAGCAACATCTGGGAAGCATCTGGCAGTCATCAGCAACCCATGCTGCTCCACCATGGAAGCGGAGTTAAAAGACACGGGAGAAAGTCCGGTGTTATCTGGATAAGGCGGGCCATGGGCAGGCTTTCCACTGTCTGATAGTTCAAGCATGCTCTCATGCCTTCAGGACGGTCTGATCAGGCCATCCTGACTCTGTGCCATCCCCCCCTTTGCAGTATGCACATCATCACATACTCCATAGGGGGCCCTCAGTGCAGAGGTGCAATTTCTCATTTATGCGCAAGGGAAACAAACGGCAAAAAACCCACCCATGACTCAAACGCATTTGCGTCTGATCACACAGTGACGGGCTGGGCCTGCAGCTTCAAAGAGCTGTGTGATCTCACAACTGCATGTCAAATTCCTCCAGAGGAAATAGCCTCACTTCCCCTCCGCTTCCACTGCCATGTGCGACCACAGCCTTATACAACAGAAACAGATATGGTGCCAGAATTATCATTTATGTGTTTATTTAGATTCTGTTACCCTGCATTTCTCTCCAGTGTGGATCCTTATGGCTTATAATATTATTCTGTCCTTTTGCACATGATTTTGGTAAGGAAGTAGTGTAGGGAGGGGCATTTTAAAAAAATCTGCAAAGCCAGTAAACCCTCCAGTGGCCAATCAGAAGCCTTGCTGGGCAAAAGCCCCACCTAGCTCCCTTAATTTGCTAACAACACCTGGTGGGCGCGAGGCAAGGAGTTAGTGGGCGCCGCGTCACCCACGGGCGGCACGTTGGGGACCCCTGCCTCAGTGTGTGCTTTGCAATCTCTTCTCCTATTTCTCTCCCTGCTTTTATCTCTGGAAGGGAGAACACGAAAAAAATACGAAGACTTTTCACCGCGTTGCCACATATCCGGAGATACTTCCCTTCCTCCCTTGGTTTTTATTTCCATTAAAATGGAGATTACAACGCTGTCCCCCCCACCATTGAGTCACGAGTGTATATGTTGTGTCTATGCCACTGTCAGAGTTGTCTCTGGTCTTATCTCCAACTCCCCCCCACCCCCGAAGAACCTATAGGTGAATACATTTCTGTCAAGCACAGCAATGTGATTTGTCTGTCTAACAGCCCCAAGGACTTGCAAGATCGCCAGCATTTCTGTGTGTGTTTCTAAGTCACTCGGCAAACACGGGGCTCTCCAGCCACCCCCCTTGCATATTGCAGTCATTTTAACTGATCCGTGTTGTCGAGAACACATAGTGACTCCCGTTATCTGAGACGCTCTTTCCTTTTTAGGCTGCGGTAATTATCTGTGAGCTTTGTCAGATGCTGACTAACTGCGTAGAACAAGCACGGGGAAACCAAACGATGGCTACCGTAATGGGCCCAACGCCCAAGCCCTTGCCAAGCCATCTCTCTGTCTAATATAGTCCTCCTAAGAACTGGCAGACGATGTCCCCCCCTTCCTCATTTTCTCCCCACAACAACCATGGAATGTAGCCAAGGCGGGGAGGCAGAAACTGGCACACAGTCACCTAGCCCGTTTCATAGCAGAATGGAGAATCTGGGTCTCTATTAATTAATTCATTATTGTAAGGCAGTGGGAGATCCAAAGGAGATCCGAAGATTGTCTGGCAGCCCGAAACTCTAGTTCAGGGGTGTCAAATATAAGGCCCAGGGGCCGAAACAAGCCCATCCAGGGCTCTAATCCGGCCCTCAAGCAACCGGTCTGTATGGAAATCTAAGGTACTCCTCCTTTTAATAGTATCCCTTGGGGGAAGAAAACCTAGTCTTGCATGTGATTAAATATATTTATTGGGGCTTTTGTGGGTTCCCCAGTAAATTGATAGCTTCCACTGCTAGAATCAATTGCTTTTGTCTGTATTTTGATTATAAAAATATATTGTTAATTGGGTTTGCCTGTGGCCTTTATAAAGCTTATATCTCCGGTGCCTGGTATTACGTTTTATGGCACATGTGGCCCCGACCAACAAAGTGACATTTATGTCAGATCTGGCCCTCATGACAAATGAGTTTGACACCTCTGCTCTAGCTCTTTTAGTGGTGAGTTAGGGTTTTTTAAAATTTTGGGGACAGGGGACTGTGGCTGACCCAAAGTCACCCAGCCGGCTTCAAGTGGAGGAGTGGGGAATCGAACCTGGTTCTCCACATTAGAGTCTGCTGCTCTTAACCACAACACCAAACTGGTTCTCTTGGGTCTCTGTGAGCCCAGTTCAGCACTGCAACCACTCTACCACCTCTTCTTTCATTCATTCCCCCATTCCAATCTAGCCAACACCATGAATTCTCTGTTATTTATTCAAACAATATTCACACACGCACACACACCCTTTCTGTATGAATATCTGCTAGGTGGCTTACAGCAAGAAGGATTCAGCAAACAGTAAAACAAGATGGTATGGTGGAAAGTGCCATCAAATTGCAGCCGATATGGCAATTGCATTGAGTTTTCAAGGCAAGAGATCATAGAATCATGGAGTCATAGAGCTGGAAGGGATCTCCAGGGTCATCTAGTTCAACCCCCTGCACGATGCAGGAAATTCACAAATACCTTCCCCCTCTACACCCCCAGTGACGCTGTTCAGTGCCCAGAAGATGACAAAATAACCTCCAGGATCCCCAGCCAAGCTGGCCTGGAGAAAAATAGCTTCCTGACCCCAAAGTGGCAATCAGCATTTCCCTGGGCGTGTCAGAAAGGGCCACAAGAACTAAGCACTGAAGCAACCCTCCCTGCCCTCCTTCTCATGATCTGCCTAAGTTCACAGAATCAGCATCGCTGTCAGATGGTCATCTAAGCCTCAGTTTAAAACCTTCCAAAGATGGAGAGCCCACCATCTCCGAAGGAAGCCGGTTTCAGCGCGGAACCACTCTAACTGTGAGGAAGTTCTTCCTAATGAGCTGAAAGCTCTTCGGATTTAATTGCAACCTGTTGGTTCTGGTCCGACCTTCTGGGGCCACAGAAAACAACTCCGCCCCATCCTCTCTATATGACAGCCCTTCAAGTACTTGAACATGGTTATCGTATCACCTCTCAGTTGTCTCCTCTACTGGCTAAACATCTCCAGATGTTCCGATGCTGTGGGCAAAAAGGCAGACTTTGATTCTGAGTTGAGTTTTCCATGTTCACCTCATTAAACTGGAACAAAGGGAAAATGGGATGTGGGGCAGAGAGTTCCAGGGAACTGAAGAAATCTTCTCACCCCTTGACTTGCCTGGCTGGATGAACTGGAAGGAGAAGACACTGCCGGCTTCATATGTCAAAGCCTTTTGCGCTCAGTTGACCACTACGGTGTTTGGTCTCCATGAATGTGATGGCATTTGGCTGTAAGGGCAATATTTACACTGAGAAAATGGAATGCATGAAACTTTCATGACTCTGCCTGTCACGGACGCTTTCCCTTCGCAACGGAGCCCCGATATTTTCTTGATGTCTGACTATTTGGAAAGGAGGAGGAGAAGGGGAATTCAATCTGTTTGCGTTTGGGTGGCTGCGTCGCTGCTGTCAGATGGTTCCCGACTGGGAATGAGTGTGATTTGGCCACGTTCCACCAAAAAGTACTGGAGGAGAGAACAGAATTTCCAGACTGATGGGATCTGAACATTATCCGTCTGCTTCTGTTTTCTCTTCTTCTCCCCCCAAATCTCTCCCTTGCTCATCCTTCAAAAAGCTTGAGATGGCTAGTGTGGTAGTAGGCCATAGTGTTGAACCTGTGAATCAGGCCCCTCAGGTAGGGGTCAGGTCCCTCCCTTTCACCACCAGGACCTTTCCTTGCTGTGTCATTCATGACAGACAAAGATGCCTTTTATCCCACCAGACCCTTGGTCCGACTAGAGCCACTGCCGATCAGAGTCAACAATAGTGAACTTAATAGAGCAAGAGTCTCATTCGCTATGAGGCAGCTCCGCGGATGCTTTCTTGTACGATGCGGCTTGCTGTGAGAAATGAATGGGGGCGAAAGAAATCCAAGAAGCCACAGCCGTGCGAAGCAGGGCTGAGGAGAATTCAAACTTTTAATAAGACGGTGCGGAGCGACGAGCCGGCAATAAATAATTTAACGTTGCTGCAATATTCAGCGTCATCTCCGTTCTAATTCATTTCCATCAGACTCTTTTAAAGCCTCTGCCTCTTGAAATAATGAGGGGAGAATTCTTGGCGAGATATCTTCTTCCTCCTTTGTGGCTGTAAATGGACTCTTACAGGGTTTTTCTGCCTCCTCTGCCTTTTTGGAGAAACCTTTCGCGGCTCGGGAACTGGGTTGCTTGAAAGGGGTTTGGGTGCCTTCTCAGTTCTAAATGACTTTTTATGCTGCCACTCAACGAGTTTACGAGACGGCAAACAAAGTAAAGCAGGGATCCCCGACCTCTCCACGTGTTTTTAGAAACCGGGCCGTGGCTCTCAATGGACCAAGGGTATGGTGCGATAAAAGGCTCCTTCATCTGTGTGGCCCTTGCCCAGCAAGGTTTCTGAGTGGCTGTTGGAGATCTGATTGGCTGGGAAGCTTTTTAAAAACATCGCCCTGGCTGCAGCTGCCACCACAGCACAAGGATCTTTGTCATGTGACTTCAGGTGAGCTATGGCAGCCATTTTGTGGCTGGCTCCGACTCCAGCAGTGGCCATTTTGTGGCAGCCATTTTGCGACTGGTGGCATGGCGGGACTAGGCCTGAGAAAACTCAGGCTGCGATCACACACTAAATAATCCACTTTCAGTGCACTTTCCAACTGGATTTTACTGTGTGAACTGGCAAAATCTAGTTCGAAAGAGCATTGAAAGTGGATAATTTAGAGTGTGTGACCACAGCCTCAGATTTAGTTATTTAGAAAATTTCTGGGTTGGTGTAGCGGTTAAGAGCAGCAGGACTGTAATCTGGAGAATCGCTTTTGATCCCCCACTCCTTCACTTGCAGCTGCAGGTGTGACCCTGGGTCAGTCACAAATTCTCTCAGAGCTGTTACCTCAAGCACGTCCCCACTGGGTGACGTCACTTCCAGGCACACAGGAAGTGACATCAGTGCACTGGGATACTACTGATGTCCCCACCCCCATTTTGGCACCATTAATCCCCTGGGTCACCAGGTGAGTGTCAGTGGGGAGTCCTGCCTGGGAGATGGGGCATTCCCCAACCCTTGTGGGTGCCTGCAACCCTATGCATGCACTTCACCCTCCATTTTCTGCAAAGACCAGGGATGTCTCTGGCTACAGCAGGAGGCCTGGTATCTCTTAAGCATTAAAAACCCAGCCAGACGGTAAAACTGGTGTAAAACATTGATTAGCTTGAAACGAGTCTCATCAAACAGCTCTCAGGCTAGAAGCGGACTGTCAAAAGCTCTAGCCCTTAATTCAAAGCTTGCGTCGGAAGAAACCATCTGGCCTGGTGCCCAGCAGAGAGGAGGGTAGGTGCCAGGTGAGTCTCAAGAGGAAGAACATCGCACGTGGGAAATACTTCCAATCAACTTGGAGGTGGAAAGTCATCAGCATCAACAGTGGGGCAGGTATATGGGAAGAATGTTGTCTATGAGCAAGGGGCCATGAGAGAGAAGACCCTGCACTCGATGGTCGCCGCCTCACCTCCAAGGGTGGAAGAATAAGGAGCCAGGCCCTGATGCCAATCATAAGGACATTAGGGATGCCAGCCTCCAGGTGGGACCTGGGGATCCCCTGGAATTACAGCTCATCTCCAGATTTCAGAAATCAGTTCCCCTGGGCAAAATGGGTGCTCTGGAGGGTGGACTCTGTGGCATTATGGCCCACTGAGGTCTCTGTCCTCTCCAGGCATTATCCCCAAATCTCCAGGACTTCCCCAGCCTAGATCTGGCAACCTACTTCCCTCCAGTGCCCTACTGGTAGCCAGGGGGGACCTGGCACCCTTAGCACCAACAGATTCATGGGGGATCAATCAGCAGTCCATTTTAAATCAAAGAACTCATTGGCTCAGCTGAAGACCTTTGCCTAGGCGCTGGCCATCTCTTGTGTAACCTCCTGCAACCCTTTGCTTCTTCCCCCCCAATCCTTCCAGCTGTCTTGGAAGAGCAAAGGGGAGCAAAATCGATGCAGCAAGCTGGTTTCCCCCTCTCTTCCTCCAAGTCAGTGCGAAAGCATTAGCTGTGGCATTCCACCACGTAAGCAGAATTGGATTCCGCAGACAGATAAACAGAAGGGCAGCTGCAACAGACAAACTGCCCTTCCGGGGAAACGAGGGAAAAGAGGGATCTTTACAGAATCCCATTTGTCAGGTCGAGAGGAGATCCGAGTTTGTTTTATTGAGCAAAAGGCAGTGTCCTGTCACCCTCTTGGGCCCCTCTGAACATTGCAGGGCCATCGCTGATAGAAATCCTCCTCGGCGCTCTCGGGATCGATGAGGAAAAACAGGATTGTTAATCAACTAATTAAATACTACTTAAGAGTAATAATTTTGGCTAACGGGGCAATTTCAAGCGCCTTAATGGCAACCTGCCGCCAGGATGGTGGAACTGAGGTATGTTTGGGAGGTGAAGGAATCAAAGTTTCGTGCACTGGAATGAGGGATGAATGAACATTCACGTCTTCTTATCTTTTTTAGAGCCATATAGACGTGCCAGTAATGAGAGACAGATGGGGTAATTAAACGCTCCCCCATCTCACAGATCATCCTCAAATTGTTGGGGGCAGATCCTTCTGTGTGCCTGTAGAATTCACTAGGCCTTGCACCTAGGGTTGACAACTAAGATAAAGGTCAAGGTTTCCCTTGCTCGAAAGCCAGTCGAATCCGACTCTAGGGGGCGGTGCTCATCTCCATTCCCAAGCCGAAGAGCCAGTGCTGTCAGAAGACTTTTCGTGGTCATGTGGCCAGCAGTTTAACAAATAAACAATAAATAAATAAATGACGAGACGCTGAGATACACAGAACACTGTTACCTTCCCACCGAAGCGGTACCTATTTATCCACTTGCAATTTCTTGCTTTCAAACTACTAGGTTGGCAGGAGCTGGGGCCAGAGACGGGAGCTCACTCTGTCACGCGGCACTAAGGTCTCGAACTGCCAAGCTACAGACCTTCTGGTCTGCAGCTCAGCGTCTTAATCTCTAAGCCACTATGGCCCCTTAGGGTTGAGAAATTCTTGGAGATTTGGGGGCAGAGCCTGGAAAGGGCAGGGTTTGGGAAGGGGAGAGGCCTCAGCAGGGTACAATGCCCTAGAGTCCACCCTCCAATGCAGCCGTCTTCTCCAGGGGAACTGATCTCTAGTCTGGAGATCAGTTGTAATTCCAGGAAGTCACCTACGCAGGGTTAGAGGTTCAATCCCCATTCAGAACTCAGTTCTTCTCTCCACGTCAAAACCAGTGTCTCCTACGAGGTCCATTCCTGATCTGGACTCCTCGTTTGTCCAGAGGAAGGACATGATAAATCACAGTCTTTGTTGTATCTGATGAAGGGAGATTTGACCCTGGAAATCTTGTCAGCCTTTAAGATGCCACTGGAACTGAATTTTGGTCCTTCTCGGTATAGCTGTTTCCTGGTCCTCTTTAGCTCTGATCCTTTCTCTCTTCCAAACCCCACTGCTGTTAAGAGCACGCTGGTGGTTTCAGCGGTGGAATCGTTCTGCTGCCGAAACCCTTCTCCCCCCTCCTGAGAGC
This sequence comes from Lepidodactylus listeri, assembly GCA_029233225.1. Lineage (NCBI taxonomy): Eukaryota > Metazoa > Chordata > Lepidosauria > Squamata > Gekkonidae > Lepidodactylus > Lepidodactylus listeri. Next base: position 817,645 of record JARCFY010000022.1, read on the forward strand.
GTTTTCATTGCAGCTTTACTTGGCTCAAAACATTGACTATTCTCAGCACGAAACTTTATGCCTTCCTAACATCTGCTCGGGGGTTATTTTTCGGTTAGCTTCCCTGCAAGCTCTCCATGTGTTTGCCGTTTTAGGAGGGCGATAACGCAGAGCTTCTCTGGTTTATGCGTGCAGCTAATGGCTGAATGGCACCACGCTCTCCCACTTAACTGGTCTCTTAGATCTAAATCCTTTGTAATTACAAGGCCAAGTATGGCCTGCCCCATTCTAACTAAGCCAGCGAATGCTGCTGAAACTTTCCTGGGAAATTTGGAGTTCCTAAATTGGAGCAGAGTTAAGGTCTTGCTTCTGCTCTGGCAGGGGAATGGGGGGAAGGCATTCCAGGGATGGGCAGGGATGTCATTCAGGGACACTGGTATTTGGGTGAAACTCTATGTTTTTTCACCCTCAAAACCATAGAGTTTGCCTAAATAACAGTGCATCCTCACGCAACGTCCCCAGCATGGTGATGTCGCTTCTGGGTGATGTCCCTATTTAGGGTTGGGGTTTCCTCCAATAGCCAACTGGTCCACAGTGGGGGAGAAGCCCCCGAAATCAGGAGATCACCTGCTGGGACTTGGGGGCAACCCTAAGCAGATTAGAAGCTGAAGGGGAGGGGCCATGGCTGAGTGGTAGAGTGGCTTGGCACACAGAAGGTCCCAGGTTCAATCCCCAGCATCTCCCATTAAAAAAGGACCAGGCAGGAGGTGATGTACAAGACCTCCACCTGAGACCCTGGAGAGCTGCTGCCAGCCTGAGTAGGCGATACTGATTAAGGGTCTGATTCAGTATAGGGCCACTTCTTCATGTGTTCAAACTAGAAGGACCAATTTTGTGCATCTTGGCAGGATACGCAGAGCAGTTTCTGCTTATGGTGTCTTGGCACTGTCCACATCCATAGTTTCCCATTAGTAGGACAAAGTAAGGCATTAAAAAGCAGGGAATAATATTTTCAGGTTACACCAGCCCTTTGTCAGGGAGGACTTAAGACAAAGAGCAAAACTGGAGACATGCCAACCTCCTTAGTGGGGCTTGGGCCGCTCCCAGAATCACAACTGATTTCAAGCTCAGTTTGAGTCCGGTCACACCTTAGAGGCCAATAAGAATTTCAGAGCACAAGCTTTCGGGAGTCAAACGTCATATCCTGAAAAACATATAGGGGTCTAAGGGACTACTGGACTCAGAACCAGCTGTTCTATTGCAGACCAATGTAGCTGCCCTCTGAAACTGATCTCCAGGCTGACAGATTAGTTGCCCTACAGAAAATGGCAGCTTCGGAAGGTGAATTCTATGGCCTTGCATTCCTATCACTCTCCCTCCATTTCCAAACCCCTCCCCCGAGATCTACTCCCAAATCTCCAGGAATTTCCCAACCTGGAGTTGGCAACCCTTTGGGCTGTTACTGTCACAGGGAAGCTGCTCTTATCGCCTTGTGTCTGAGAGAGAGAATGGGAGTGCCAGTGTTGCTGATGGGGAGGGACTGGCTGGAGTACAAAATTCTCCAGGCCATCGTTACTCTTAGGGAGATGCATTATTTAAGAATGATGGATCTCCCAAGAACCTATTGCCTCACGTTAGTCTAATCCTGACAATTGTCCAGCCTCACTTCCCCGCAACCATTTACCTTAATTACTCTAATTAAGCAACACTTAACACTATTCACCAAATCTGGTAGCTACTTTCAGGATCATCAAAAACCAATAACATCTCTAATCCACCTCAGGCTACCTCCAAAATCCATGTCAAGTTATTGGGTTTGGGGCAAATATGTCAGCCTACCCACAGGAAGCATTTTGCCCTAGATCAGGAGTACCCAGCCACCAGTTAGTACGTGTGTTCTTAGATCCCAAATCTTAGATCCCAGATCACACCCCCAAATCTGTTTGGGACGTCTTTCCATGAAACGCTGGTCATTTTGCTGCTTCCTCCATGGGCCTCTATCTTTGAGATTGGTAATTATAGCCTTCTCTGAATTTTCTTTCCCCCTCTCCTCCCTGATCTCTTAGCTACCTTGTGTTTTTAAAGCATGTTGGTGTGTGTGTTTTGCCTGTTTGTTTCTCTTTAATAAAAAACCCCTTTTCCAGCTGAACATCTGCCCAGTTATTTTGAGAGTGCTGTTAAGGGAAAAAATCCCCGTAAACATTGGTGGAGAATTCCAGTTACCCCCTCTCACTTTGTCTGCTTTTAAGCTACTTTCCCCCAACTAATAAGAAGACTGCTTATTTGGGTAACACCGTGATGCCATGCCATGATATCATTTCCGGGGCAAACCCGGAAGTGACATCACACTTAGTGTGACACTCTAGCATCAACAGAAAACCTTGGGTTTTACCAGAGTCTCCAGTGAAAGCTAAAACATTGTGCCAATGGCAATTTCTGGCTGAATTTTTTTCCTGCCATTACTCAGAGGCTGTTCCCAGGGGCAGGAGACCTGTCAGCCCTGGTTGCTCTGGAGAGCTCAATAAGCCAGGGAGAGGAACTGCCTCCTTTTGCCCTCATGCTCTTGCCTAACATGATAAATGCAATCTTGGGGCTCCAGCCACAGTTCAGAATCCCTTCTAGGAATCCATCATTACTCATTTTAACCCTTTGCTTGTTGTGAAATCATAGCAACCAGCAGCCAGAGACCACACTATATTTTCCAGTTCAGGTGAAGTGAGCGATTTATGGATTCCTGGTGAGGCTTTTCCTGCCATTCTAGTATGTTGTTTCTGGAGTTCCCTTACATGTGCATGTACCTTTTAAATATGTTCAGGGAGTCTTTTTCTGGATGACCGTGGTGGATCTATCTTGGGGAACGCTCTCATGGAAAGGAGAAGCACCTCAGCTATTGCCAAGAGCCAGTTTGGTGTATTGGTTAGGAGCATCAGGACTCTAATATGGGAGAACCGGGTTTGATTCCCCACTCCTCCACATGCAGCTGCTGGTGTGGGTCAGTCACAAGTTCTTTTGGAGCTGTTCTCTCAAGAGCAGTCTACAAAAGAGCTCTCTCGGCCCCACCTACCTCATAGGGTGTCTGTTGTGGGGAGGGGAAGGGAAAGGAGATTGTAAGCTGCTCTGAGACTCTGAATGAAGGGTGGGGTATAAATCCAATTTCTTCTTCTTCTTAACTGGGGGGGGGGGGAAGGCTATGTAAGAAGAAGAGATTGGATTTATAATAAGCCATTTCAACCTATCAATATAATTTCACACCAGCCCTGACCTGGATAGCCTAGGCAAGCCCGATCTCGTCAGATCTCAGTAGCTAAGCAGGGTCAACTCTGGCAAGTCCTGGACCGAGAGACCTAAAGGGAATACCAGAGTTGGGAGGTGGGGGCAGGCTTTACTCAGCCCCCTCTCTGAATACCCTCCAGGCCCCAAATAGTGATCAGTCACTAGAGGTCGCCATGACTTCCAGGTACACACACACTCACATGCACATATGAAAAATACAAAAAAAATGCCCGTGTATATATAATATCACACCACAATTGTTCTTTTTTTTTTTTTTCCAGCGCAAAAAGCCCTACTAATCTTTTCCCAGCGGCCCAAAGACATTTGTCTCTCGAGGATACTATTTCTCCATAACTATTTATTTTTGGATATTACCCTCGTGGACCACCCCCCTCTTTTTAAAAAAACCCCAATTTAAAATGCGAGCATATTTCATATATATATATATACCGCCTGCGATGAACACAATGCCCTCCGTGCCTTTTGCCAGAGAATGGCACAGAGTTCCAGTAATTCCCTGCTACTATAGTTTCCTCTTTGCTGGTATTTATTGGGGGGGGAGGGGAGTTTGGCCTCAGGATTTTCCAGTTGTTTCCGGTTTTGTTTACATGCATTTATATATAATGTTTTCATAGGAAGGGAAATTGTTTCCCGTCATTTCAGGCCTTTTGCCGCTTAGGCATCAATGTGCTTAAAACAACAAGACAAAAATGAAAATCCAACGGTAAATATCCCCGGTTATGCCGACCATTGTGGCAAAAATAGCCTCGATTTGACTGGAACTGCTCTGTAGTAAAGATAATGGATACGTGCCGGTTTTCAGATCTGCAGCCATGCATTCTTGTCATCAAATATCTGGAGAGGAGTGAGTCTCTGAAACACAAAAAAGCAAAGCATAACATGTATATCCATCCATCCATTCATCATTTATCCATCTATCATCCATCATCCATCAATCATCTATCTATCCATCTAATCTATCATTATCTATCATCTATCCATCTATCCATCCATCCATCCATCCAGGAGGGTTGGAGTAGGTGACCTCTAGGATCCCTTCTAACTCTGTGTCAAGAAACTAGTCTCATTTAAGAGAGGTTTTTCTGCCTAAGTGTTAGCTTTCTTGATTATAGAAGTCATCACTTGCCAGCTGGTTATCAGAATTGTTCCTTAGGCTGGCAGACATGATTAACTTGCGGCAGCTGAGAACTGTCATCTAAAGTGGCTGACAGCTTGCTGTTTAAAGATCTTTCCTGGTAACAGCTTTCTGTTGGCTAAATGGCTTTTCTTTCTGCACTGAGGACTTCAGCCCCACCAGAAGAAAATTTGCCCCACAGAATCCTCTGCTACGGGCCTGAGTTTGGGGAGGACCAAGACCTCAACAGGGTATAAGCCATAAAGTCCACCCTCCAAAGCAGCCATTTCCTCCAGAGGAACTGGTCATATGGTGATCAGTTGTAATAGCAGGAGATCTCCAGGAGCCACCTGGAGCCTGGCAACCCTGACTGGCTTGTTTCCTCTGGGTGCCTTTTTTGGGGGGTGCTCTGGGGCCTCCTATCAAATCTGCCGACCCTAATGCAGGTTTACAAGGCCCAGAAGAAAAGACTCGTTTGCGCCTCTGCGTTATAAATTATGACACAAGCCGAAAATGCTTATTCCACTTAGAGAAAATCATCTCTGTTTCTGGAACTGGCAGACTGCGTTTGCGGTTCCTGATGCAAATCCATTACCTTTAATAAGCTTCCCTATCGGAGTGATTTTTTCACATTAAATATGAGAAGGAAGGGGGTTGCTGAGCCCCGGCCAGGAAAAGCTTGCTGTTTGCGTCGGCAAATGGTCTGCCTTTGAGTCCCTCATCCCATCTTACAATTTGTGTGCAGTGCAAAAGGTCCAGTTTGCTCCCCCTCTGAAAAAGAGAGGGATATTGCTTTGGGATGAAGGAATTAAAGTGGACGGATCGAGAGAGCTGATTTCCTCATTACGTTGTGAGGTTGCCAGTTTGGTGTTGCAGTTAGGAGCGCGGACTCTAATCTGGGAGAACCGGGTTTGATTCCCCACTCCTCCACATGCAGCTGCTGGTGTGGCCTTGGGTCAGTCACAAGTTCTCCCAGAACTGTTCTCTCAAGGGCAGTCCTTAAAAGAGCTCTCTCTCAGCCCCACCTACCTCCCAGGGTGTCTGATGTGAGGAGGGGGAGGAAAAGGAGATTGGAAGCTGCTGTGAGACTCCAAGTGAAGGGCGGGGTATGAATCCAACCTCCTCCACCTCCTCCTCCACCTCCTCCTCCTCCTCTGTGATTTATGAACTGCCTTGAGTTTTGAGGCCAGGCAGGATATAAATATTTTAATAAACAAAGGTTGTTGCCTTTGTTACTTTTTCCAACCATAGAGAACAATGGGGGGAATGGGGGCAACCTGTTTGGAGGCCTGGAGAATTGGACCCCCTGGTCCAATCTTCTTGAAACTTGGTGGGTATTTGGGGGAGAGGTCCCAGAAGCTACCCTGCAAGTTTGGAGCCTCTCCCTCAAACCCCCTCCCCTACAGCCGCTTTTAAAGCTGCCACCGAATTTCGGCATCAGGCCGAATCAGATCAGAGAATCTGATTCGGCCCATGGCTGCTCTACTGCCCACTCCTGAGCTGGCGGAGCGGCGCTCCACCTTGCTCCGGCCCCAAAGGACCCCTGTGCACTCCTAACCACTATACCAAACTGGCTCTCTTCACTGTGTGACTGAAGGTCAGCTGTGTGTACAGGATAAAATGTTTTTAAACAATCCTCTTGAGTCCTCTCTAGGAACCACCAAAAATGCCATAGTTTTATCATAATGTGGTTTTACCGTAGAGTTTTACATCATCTGTGTTTTTACCACACTCTATGGTTTGGCTTGGAATTGGAGATAAGCACCGCCCCCTAGAGTCGGATTCGACTAGCTTTCGAGCAAGGGAAACCTTTACCTTTACTTTTTTATGGTTTTACCATTGAGTTTTGGTCAGTTCCTAGAGAGGCATGATGTCACTTGTGTGAAAACCAGGCATTATCCTCTCCGTGTCTTGGCTCTCTTAGTGTCCCACTGGCTACCAAAATGAAAGCCAAGGTTTTCAGGAGTCTCAGTTCCATGTTTGTACTTCTTTTCTCGAGCTTCTTGGTCTTCCCCAACCCCAGACTGAAGGGACAGTTAGGCCTCACCGCTGTTGTTTTCAGCTGTACGAATCCTTGTGTTCATGGCAGTGGCCTTAATATGCCAACTCCCAAATAGATTTCTTACAGGTCACAATTGACAGGGTGTGTTAAGGAAGACGGACTGGCCCATCCATTTCTCCTTGGCTTGTAAATTCCATCCCCTTGTACCATTTATAGACACAGACCGGCGTCTTTCGGTGGGGCCTGCGTGTTACACAAAAGGGGAGCAGGTGTTATTTAGGCTAAATTGACCTTGAAATTGATTTCTTTATTTTATGACCTTCTGAAGAGAGATTAGTACTATTTCTTTCTCCCCTTGTGGCATGAAACAATTTACATGGTAATAGAAGGCAGAGGCAGTCGAATCAATTGCTGGGAAGTGGCATTGTTTGGAATGGCGCTGCCTTGGATCTCACACACGGCAATGCTTCAGCCTCGATATTCTGATTTCTAATGTCTGGTATCAGGAGGCCACGACTATTTCCCCTTTGAAATATAGATGTGCGGGCGGCTGCACCTATGGCCTGATAATATTTACTCTGGACTGATCTTTCAGCACTGAGCAATTGTGTGTCCAGCTAGTAAACATATCCTCCAAAATCAGTTGTCTGTGATCAGTAGTCTACTTGGTGAATTTTATGGCTGGTCGGAAACTTTTTCCAATATTCAGGCCAGTTTTTCTCCCTGTCCAAGTCACAGCCGACTTATGGCAACTGCGTAGGGTTTCCAAAGCAAGAGGCGAACAGAGGTGGTTTGCCATTGCCTGCCTCTGCATGGGAACTCTGAACTTCCCTGTGGCTCTTCTATCCTAGTCCTCCTAACCAGGGCCAACCCTGCTTAGCTTCTGAGAACATGAGAGAAGCCATATTGGATCCAACCAATGGTGACCTGATGAGGGACTTTATCAAAAGCTTTCCGGAAGTCTAGGTGAACAACATCTCTTGGGTCACCCTTGTCCACATGCTTGTTAATCCCCTCAAAGAACTCTAAAAGGTTAGTGAGACAAGATCTTCCCTTACGGAATCCATGCTGATTCTTCCTCAGTAGCTTTTGTTCATCCATGTGCCAACGAATTCTATCTTAAATAATGGATTCCACCAACTTACCCAGTATCGACATTAGACTGACTGGCCTGTGATGTCCCAGATCTCATCTGGAACCTATATTTAAAGACGGGAGTTACATTAGCTACCTTCCAGTCCTGGGGAATGGAAGTAGATTTTAGTGAGAGATTGCATTTTTTTTTTGTCAGGAGATCCACGTTCCCATTTGAGGGAGCCAGTTTGGTGTAGTGGTTAAGTGCGCAGACTCTAATCTGGGAGAACCGGGTACGATTCCCCACTCCTCCACTTGCACCTGGCTGGATGACCTTGGGCAAGCCATAGTTCTGTACCAGCTGTTCTCTTAAGGACAGCTTGGGAAAAAGCTCTCTCAGCCCGGCCTGCCTCACAGGGTGTCTGTTGTGGGGAGGGGAAGGGAAAGGAGTTTGTAAGCTGCTCTGAGACTCCAAGTGAGTGAAGGGCGGGATATAAATCCAATCTCTTCTTCTTCTTCTTTTTTCAGAACTCTTGGATGTATGCCCTCTTGGCCTGGTGATTTGTCAGCTTTTAATTTGTCCACCAGTCATAGGACCTCCTCTTTCATCCCCTCAATCTGACTCAGGTCTTTCAACAGCCCTCCTGAAACTGGAGGAAACTGGAGTGGGCAAAACCCTCCCATCTTCGGCAGGGAAGACAGAGGGCTCTTCTGCATTCTGATTTCCATCACTTGTGTGCTCCTGTTGCTTCAGGGTTTTTCCCCTCTGGTGTGTTTTGCTTTCTCTAGTAGTCCCAGAGGAAGCAAAACACATGTGAAAAGGAGGGGGGGGACCCAAAGCAATAGGGACAAATGAGTGACAAAAATGAGGAAGCAATATGATGATATTGGGCTGGCCTGGGCCATCCATGTCAGGGTAAAAAGTGCCATCGAGTCACAGCTGACTTATGTCAACCCTGTAAAGTTTTCAAGGTAAGAGACATTCAGAGGTGGTTGGCCATTGCCTGCCTCTGCGTAGCAACCCTGGACTTCCTTGATGGTCTCCCATCTGTGTACTAACTGGAGTCAGCCTGGCTTAGCTTCTGGGCTCTGATGATATCAGGCTATCCTGGGCCATCCAAACTGTATATTTATTTACTTAGTTCATTTATGCTCTGACTTTCTCTTCAAAGGGGCCCAAAGTGGCATATACGCCAGTTTGGTGTAGCGGTTAGGAGCGCCAACTCTAATCTTGGAGAACCGGGTTTGATTCCCACTCCTCCGCATGCAGTTGCTTGGGTGACCTTGGGCAAGCCACAGTTCTCTGAGAGCTGTTCCCTCAAGAGCAGTTCTCTCAGAAATTTCTCACCTACCTCGCAAGGTGTCTGTTGGGTGGGAGAGGAAGGGAAGGAGATTGTAAGCCGCTCTGAGACTCCTGCGGGTGGTGAAGGGCAGGGTATAAATCCAATATCACCATCTTCTTCTTCTGCTCTCAAGTTTGCCATTGACTCCTCAAATATGACATAAAATTTCACGTTTCTGTTATTGCTAATGATCTCATTTGTCCCTCCCTCCCTTTCCTGAGACTCCGAGTGAAAAGCAGGGTACGATCTCCTCCTCCTCCTTCTACCCATTCTTCTTCTCCTTCTTCTTCCTCGCCTTCATTTTAACCACATGACCACAACCCCCCATGAGGCAGGTAAATCTGAGAGCATGTGACTGATCCAAGGTCACCCTCTCAAATTCCCACTGCAGAGTGGAGCTTCGAACCCACCTCTCCTGGATCCTAGTACAAGGCTCAAACCCATGCCCTTGCTGCTGGACCATTGCTGCCTCGATCCAAATGGTGTCCCCTTCTGAGCAGCCACTTTGTACCCCGAAAGCGTGAGGATCTGATCATTGCCTCTAACGTAGTTTAGTCCTAAGTCCAATCGCCGTGCCGAATGCACAGGCTAATGTATCCTTTCTCTCTCTCTTTCTCTCTCTTTTTACATCTCAGGGCTGTAAAGCTGACACTACGGAGTTGGTTTCCTGTGCCAGGAAGAGCCCTCAAGATCCGGTAAGTTGAAAGATTTTTGCCGAATGCATTAGATCCAGTTACTGCATTGTGCATTCTTTTCAGCTTGTGGCTCTTAGATCATCCATCAACTACAAGTTTGTGTGTGTGTGTGTGTGTGTTTGTAAAGCAGGCAAACACCTAAGATGAATCATGCACTTTTAGAGGGAAAATCACTGCGTTACTTTGCTCACAGTTCTCTGTGGCTTCGGTATGCGGCATTTACAGATGTATGATTTGCTTGTGGAATGGTTCAAAATTGCTGCGACTTGAGTTCATAATTGGGCCAGGGAAATCCATCTTGAGGGTGACTAGCGGCCGAGCATCGTCATCTAGATGATAATGAGGTGGAAAGTGCTGTCAGACTTCTGCAAATGGGTGAAATGAATTTGTATTTGTAGTATCTGTTGGTAGAACGCTGGGATATGTGCTGAGCTCAATGATACGCAAAACCATGCTCTGTGGAACCAGTCGGAATGGACCTGGGGGAACCTAAGCCAACATTTTGGATGTGTCCTGTTCCTCTTCTCTTTGCCAGAGTTTTGTTGATGAATTGGTAAAATATGGTTTGGATCCTATGACTGTTAGGTGGTTAACAGATCGCACCCTAAGAGTGCTTGTTAATGGTTCCTCATCCTTTTCAAGAGGCGTGACAAGTGGAGTGCCTCAAGGATCTGTCCTGAAACCTGTTTTGTTCAACATCTTTATCAATAATTTGGATGATGGGATAGAGGGGTGCTTATTAAATTTGCAGATGATACTAAATTGGGAGGGGTAGCAAATACAGTAGAAGACAGAGTTAGGATACAGGATGATCTTGACAGGCTGGAAAACTGGGCTAAAACAATAAAATTAATTTCAGTGGGGATAAATATAAAGTTCTGCATTTAGGTAGGAAAAATCAACAGCATAATTATAGGAAGTAATATCAGTCCAAGGGAGAGGATATGGATGCACCAGGATTCCTGTCAACAGCTCATGCTGCAGATCAGTGGGTTGGGGAGAATCCCAAAAGCATTAAATTTCTCCAGAAGACATGCCCCATCTTTGGGGGATCGGGAACCAAGGAGGCAGTATAAGCGGGACTATCTCACAACTGAGAATCTCTTGTCAGCTATAGGGGAGAAAAATAGCACTGCATATTTTTCTGGGTGCTGATTGAGAAAAAATGACGGATATATAACCACTATCCTGTGCTCTCAAGGAACAAAATTTGGGGAAATATTGTCTAACCAAGAGTGACCAGTTGGTTATTGATCAAGTTGGGTAGCCATTGTAGTCTGTCTGTAGCAGCAGAAAAAGAGCAAGAGTCTAATGTCACTTTAAAGAGTAACAAAATTTCTGACAGGGTATGAGGTTTCACGAGTCACTGCATCTGAAGAAGTGAGCGGTGACTCATGAAAGCTCACACCTGCCACAAATTTTGCTTATCTTTAAAGGTGTCACTGGAGTCTTGCTCTTTTCTACAGTTGGTTATTGGCATTCAAAGGGAATGATCATGTTGAAATGTTCTGCCCTCTATCACAATCTGGCTGAATCTGAAGAGAGGTTGTTTCTACACCTTCCAAAAAAGGTGGAATGGCCATATCACCTGTGAGTAGAATTGCCATCTCGGGGATGGGAAATCCCTGGGGATTTGGGTGTATGTGTGTAGAACCTGGTGATTATGGACTTTGGGAAGGGGAGGGACCACAGCAGAGTATAGTGGCATAGAGTCTACCCTTCAAGGCAGCCATTTTCTCCAGGGGAACCGATCTCTGTAATCTGGAGATCAGTTGTAATTCCAGGGGATCTCCAAGCCCGACCTAGGTGTCGGCAACTCTACCTATCAGTTTGTTTAAATTCCTGAGAGCTGAGAGATGCTTTTGGTTTTTGCCTTTTCCTGAGAACAATCAAATTTTTGCGGATTTGCGTGGACACGAGAGGTGGTTGAGCTCAGACAGGCATGCAGCTTACACCTCCTAACTATGTAAAACAATTGATTCTTTGGAGGATATGGTGAAATCCTGGGTAGTCACCTTCAAAATACTGGAAGACCTTTTTTGGTCCACCACCAAGTGGTCCATTGGTAATATTGTGAACTCATTGTCTGAAAGTGCCGTTGTGTGTCGTTTCTTGTGGATAAATCCAAGTGAGTGAAGGGCGGGATATAAATCCAATCTCCTCCTCCTCCTCCTCCTCCTCCTCCTCTTCCTCCTCTTCCTCCTCCTCCTCCTCCTCCTCCTCTTCTTCTTCTTCTTTCCATCTGGACCAAGATTCCTAATGGGCTGGGAGGGATGTTTGCTTATGATATGCTTTTCAGATGGACATTGCCAGAACCCACTGGGAACTTCTTGTTTTGGGCTATTCGAACTATGATTTCCCAGCTGGTGAATGGTAGCCATTAACTCCAAAATCTGCACAGGCTGTTTAATTACACTTTAGCTCCAAAAATACACTGATTTGCCAGATTTAGTAGGGTGGTGGATGGGTTCTAGGCCAATAAGAAAATAATGACCATTAGAAAAAATGTAGAAATTATAATTTGATATTATTCTAACTGATTTGTAACAGCTTTAACTTTTTTATATATAGCTCCCTCCTCTCTATGTGGTCTGTGAAAGAGGACTGTGATATTTTATTGAGAATTTTGGCTGCCATAAAAGTATTATGTTTATTGTTGCTGATTTCACAACTGATACAGTAATAGATCATAATTTTATATATTTGAGATAGTAATATGTCTCGGTTTTCCTGCTCAACTTTTTACTCTGTATCTGGTTATGTAATTTATTAAATAAAGAAAATGTCCAAAAATGAAATAAAATCTACACAGGGACCTATGAGAATGCCACAAAAATAATTTCTAGTATGGCGGAAAAGAATGTTTAATTTTATTACAAAAGGCTCCTGTTATTCTAAAGTACACTATCACACAGAAGAGTCCCACTACATCTATGTGCCATTAATAGCCATGGCCTTTCTTGGTTCCACAACAGCAAAAACAACCACTGTGAAATACAGCACTATTACAATAAAAGCAAAAGTAAGAACTGATTCTATATGCCCAAAGTGTTATTATAATGTATGAATTATTTCCAGTATTCCATATGAGATATCCAATACAAAAAATATACAGTTATTCCCATCCGGTATCAAAGTGGCATACAGAAAACCCTCGCAAGGGAAAAAAGTCCAAGGAAAAATTATAGATGGAATTAATCAAAATCTGCACAGTGTCCAAAGTGCAAATGGGACGGGGATTCCAGTTAACTCCCACATTTCAGCAATCCAGTCAAGGAAATTGGCAGAGCATCTACAAGAAATCACGGGCTATTCAGTAACACCATTAATTACTCAAATTAGAATATTTAGATATCATTCGTTAGCAAAAAAACCTCACCCAACGAACAGTCAAGGTCAAGTATTTTTGACAACATATAATTCTCTGTGTTGACCTGCACTCACAGCCTCTCTTGTTGGTGAGGAGATAGATAAGAACATAAGAACATAAAGAGAAACCAATGTTGGCCCATCCAGTCCATTACTCTGTGTCACACAGTGGCCAAAAATACCAGATGCCCTCAGGAGGTCCAGCAGTGGGGCCAGGACACAGGAAGCCCTCCTACTGTTGTCCCCCCCACCCCAAGAATACAGAGCATCACTTGCCCCAGACTGAGAGTTCCTATCTCTACCTTGTGGCTCATAGCCACTGATGGACCTCTGCTCCATATCTTTATCCAATTTCCTCTTGAAGCCATCCATGCTTGTAGCTGCCACCAACTCCTGTGGCAGTGAATCCCATGTGTTAATCACTCTTTGGTTGAAAGTGTTACTAACAATGTTTATTTTGCCTTTATTGTAATAGCACTGTATTTCACAGTGTTGTGTTGTCTAGCACTGTGATTCCTCTGGTAGTATTACTTTCTTGGTTCCAGTCACCCTTTGTGTGGGTGCTGATAGCACTGCTGAGTCTTGACACTGAGTGTGGCTGGATTATTCCTTCATTCCTGGGGCCAAAGATGTGGCCTGCCTGCAGGGGAGGTTGTCTGTTGCATCTCCGAATGAGTCACTGTTTTGTGGTCATGAAACTGGCGTACAAATGCACGGGTCCCTTGTGGATACCTTGCCTTTGTCTTTTAAAATGCACTTTTGGAGACGGGAGAGTGGAAGCACGCTTCCCATTTTAAAGTCATGTGTTGATTTGTGTGCTCTTGAAAACCTTTTATCCCATTGTCTTTCTCATATGGATCGAAAGCAGCTTACAAAAAGGCTAAAACCAGATTACATCGCAGTACACAGAATGGCAAGGAAACAGCAACGTAAATAACGGCAGTCCCATCACGTGATGTGAAAGTGAAGGTCACAGAGATCTCTCCTAATGACTGCCATTTTGACAAATGATGGGTTTGGGTTTTCAGCCTACCAGGCCGCGATGGCCCCATTAATTCTGCCACAAAAACCATATTAGCTATGATTTTACTCAGTTTTGTTATTTAGGAGTTCATTTTTGAGCTATTTTGGCCTGGAGGGTCCATCTTAAGAACACTCCTAATGCAGCCTTAGTCATAATAAAGGCCATAATACAGTTTTAGTACAGCAAAGGGGGTGAGTTTGTCCCTGCCACCATTTCAGTTTTTAATGCAACGTTGGTGGGCAGTTTCTAGAGATGCCAGCTCTGGGTTGGGAAATACCTGGAGATTTTGGATGGGAGGGACCTCAGCGGGGTGCAATGCCATAGAGTCCACCCTCCGAAGCAACCATTTTCTCCCGGGGAACTGATCTTGGCCATCTGGAGATCAACTGTAACAGTGGGAGATCTCAAGGTGCTACTTGGAGGTTTGCAACCATAGCAGCTTCTCTACGGAGCTCCATCATGGACTGAGGCCTGTAGAGAGAGACTAGACTCCCTGTTGTCATTATTTTTGCTGGTGATCCCGGGGATACCAAGTTGTGTGGCTAATGTCTCTTCAAGGGCGGAGTTAGGCTTACAATCCCTGGAATTGGGATGGGCATGAACCTGGTCACAAACCTAACTTTGTCATGACTAGAGGACTCGGGAATGACTTCAGCGGGACTAGGGAAACTTTCCAAAGCACTTAGCTGGTATCCCAAGCTCTTGGGAAGAAGGAAAAGGAGATTAAGGGGAGGTCGTTAGCCCAGGGAATCCATCTAATGCGCCAAATCCCACCACAACAACCCCCAAGACCTATCAGTCCCCATGCCGACCTTCCATAGTTTTTATGGCAGCATTGGAGGGTGGACTCTATGGCATTATACCCCTCCGGGGTCCCTCCCCTCCCCAAACCCTGCCCTCCCTAGGCTTTGCTCCCAAATCCCCAGGAATTACCCAGCCCAGAGCTGGTATCCCTAGTTAAGTGGGATCTGGCCCGCTTTAACACAAGCACACATTTGTCCGATGCTCCTGGAATGATGTAGTAAAGGAATAAAACAAGAAATCAATTTGCAGCTTCTGTTGAGAGATGAATAGCTGTTTGTGTTCAAATGAGTAAGTTGTTTGGGAAGAGGTTTCATTAAGTGATATATAGCTTTCTTTGAAAAAGAAAACAACGCAGGAATAATTCTTAAAGGCCTTATTGGTAGGGATAGCTTAACCTTACTGGGAGATTCAAAAATATTGAACCTCTTCTCCTGTTTGTACACACCTTACCTGGGCTCTTGAATTGTAACTTGTGGTTTCAAAGCGGGTTAGACGGCACATCTAAATATGTGTGTTTATTCCCCCCCCCCCGAATATAATTTCATTAATTTTTCAACATTACTTTTAGTTAGTCATGTTTACTAGGCTGTTCATTTTTCTCTTTAACATAGAATGTCATTAAATGGTTTTATATCATTTCAAATAGTTGTTAGTATTCTTTACCAGAGTTGCATCCTATCAATGATTTTTAGGAATTTCTTTTTGAGTTATAAGGTATTCTAATATCGGAGACCGAACTGTAATAAAATCACTACAACATATGTTTAAATCTATAGGTTTTACCATCTCAGTAAATTCTGCCGTTTATATATATAAAAGAGCCAGTTTGGTGTAGTGGTTAAGTGCGCGGACTCTAATCTGGGAGAACCGGGTTTGATTCCCCACTCCTCCACTTGCAGCTGCTGGATGACCTTGGGCAAGCCATAGCTCTGTACCAGCTGTTCCCTCAAGGACAGTTGTCTCAGAGCTCTCTCAGCCCCACCTACCTCACAGGGTGTCTGTTGGGGGGAGGGGAAGGGAAAGGAGTTTGTAAGCTGCTCTAAGACTCCAGGTGAGTGAAGGGCGGGGTATAAATCCAATCTCTTCTTCTTCTGCTTCTTCTTCATAAATACCAAAGTTTGTTATGCCATAAATTTATTGTTGGGATTTGTTCAGATTTCCATTTAGTGATGATAGCTGTTTTTGCAGCAAATAGTAACATTGTTGTTTTTTTCCTTTGTATAAGGGATTGTAATGTCTAATCTTACATTTAGAAGTAATATTTCTAGTATTAATAATACAGTAAGTCCTGTAATATCTTGCATATGTCTCAGTATTGAATACATGCATTTATATGGATTATCATGTGACTTGTCCATTTGCAAGGACCCGAGGTGGGTGTCAAGTCGGAAACCTTCTAGGTCATTTCCTTACTCGGTGGCTGGGGGGAAAATCAGTGTCTGGAAAGCAACTGAGGTTGGAGGCTGGAAACTGCCAATCTGAATCTGTGTAGTCCTGGGACTCACATCCTATTGTAGAACCAAGACTCCAAGATGTAGGTTGTGGTCACACGCACCAGTTGAAGCAGAGGGGAAGCAAGGCTATTCCCTCCAGAGGAATTAGACCTGCGGTTGCGAGATCACACAGCCCTTTGTTGCTGCGGACCTAACCCGTCACTGTGTGATCAGACTAAACTGCAGATGAGTCTTTTTTGCCATTTGTTTCCCATGCGCATAAATGAGGATTCGCACCTCCGCAACGAGGGCTCCCTATGGATACGTGATGATACGCATACTGCAAGGGGGGGGGAATCACACTGAGCTGGGATGGCCTGATCAGACCATCTCAATGGTTTGGAAGTGTGCTCGTGTGATCAGACAGGAAAGTCTGTCCGTGGCCTGTTGCAACTTGTTTATTACAGGATTTTTCCCAGTGTCTTTTAACTCCTCTTCTGTAGCAGAGCAGTGCGCGTTGCTGACGGCTGCGGGACCCTTCCCAGATGTCTGATCACATCCTTTTGATCCATTGGGCATTCACACCTATGTTGGATCTTCTGGTGCGTGTGATCTCAGACTTACTCTCAGAGGTGGCTCATCTATTAGGTGGACTTAGGTAATTGCCAGTGGCGGCAACAGGGGCACAGAAAGATGCTTGCCTGAATCAAAATGTGTTGTTGGTAAACAACCTCCAAAAAGGAGGAGGGAGGGAGAATTAGTCGGATTCAGGATGATCATCTTGAGAAGTGAAAGGCAATGGCCCATTGTAGTGATAAGGAGCAGAAAACGTGGATATGGAAAGTAATATCCTGGTTGTGTTAGTGGCAAATAAAGCCACATGGAGATATGAATGAGTGATGGCACTGCTTTCCAATAAGCTGCATCTTGGACTGTGGAACTCACTACGACAAGATGTGGAAATGGCTGGATGTAGCCTAGACAGATTTCAAAAAGTGTTAGTCATATCCATGTAGAGCAACTCAGTTAATGGTGATTAGGCTTAATATATTTATAAAACTATGAATGATCAAATGTCCCCATACATATTTTTTTCTTAAATTTGATTATATTTTTGACACTGTGGACTTTCCCACATTCTTATTTTCACTGCTTGGGTGTCCCTATTGCTTTGGATTTTTTCTCACCCTTTCTGCATGCATTTTGCTCCCTCTAGTGGTCAAGTCAATCTTGCATTGCTGTATGTCTGGCATATTATCATGCAGTTTTAAAGTGCAGGGAAATAAGCTGGACATACAGCAATGTAGTATCAAATTGGCCACTAGAGGGAGCAAAACACATGGAGAAAACCAATAAAGCCCCAGGGACACACAAGTGCTAAAAATGAGAATGCAGAAGAGCCCACTGTTTGCAGTTGGTTTTGTAGATTGCGAGGACATATTTTTATATGCCATTGATGCAATACTGAATATTGTATAGGCTGAACATATATCATCGCTACGAACAATTGCTGGTTTTAGTGGTGTTCAAAAAATGTGAACATTTCTGGTGTGAGAAAATAGTGCCCTAACAAAACAAAACAGACAAAAATCCAGAGATTGATTGGCACAATGGAGAAGCAAAATCGGAACAGGGATTTTCCAGGCTGAAACAGCATGGATGAGAAATTCACCTTTTCCCTCCAATGGGACCTTCCTGTACTGAGGCCAGTATCCTTCTGAATAATAGATCGCTGGGAAAATAGGCTGTGAGATTATCTGAATTCTTAGTCTGATCCACTGAGGCAATTGCTGCGCCAAAAATATTCTGTCCAAACCATGAAGAGCAGCAAACCTGTTGTGGTTTCCAGAAAGACCCGATGCCCACATCTGCTTTGCTGTAGGCAAGCTGGTCCATCCTGTGATCTGGCCAGCAACCCATCCATCAGCTGTTCCCATTCTTCACTTTGCAGACAGCTTTCAGTTTTTATTTCACACCATGCTGGAGGTGAATTAACCCTCATCATGAATTCATGCAGCCACCGAGCGAGTCGGTTGGCTTGTGAAACAGGCAGTAATAAGCTATTGTAATTTAAGCAAGGCTTTAAAAAAAAAGGTGCTGGAACTCTCAAGAGCGAAGAAGACAAAGAAGAAGAAGAAGAGATTGGATATATAACCCCACCCTTCACTACGCAAAGTAGTCTACGAGCAGCTTGCAATCCCTTTCCTTCCCCTCCCCACAACAGACACCCTGTGAGGTAGGTGGGGCTGAGAGAGCTCTTCCGAGGACTGGTCATGAGAGGACAGCTCTGAAAGAACTTGTGACTGAAAGAACTGTGAACTTGTCACACCAGAACTCTTTTGAGAACTACTCATGAGTGAACAGCTCTGAAAGAACTTGTAACTGACCTAAGGTCACACCAGAACTCTTTTGAGAACTACTCATGAGACAACAGCTCTGAAAGAACTTGTGACTGACCTAAGGTCACACCAGAACTCTTTTGAGAACTACTCGTGAGTGAACAGCTCTGAAAGAACTTGTGACTGACCCAAGGTCACACCAGCAACTGCATGTGGAAGAGTGGGGGAATCATACCCGGTTCTCCCAGATTAGAGTTCGGGCACTTAACCACCTCATCAAACTAGCCTGTATACTGTATCAATCTGTATACTGAAAACATGTGAACTTTTACACATTTTTAAAAAGAATTTTGTCGAAGAGTTTCCAGAACTCCATTCTGGTGTGTCCCCCCAGAAAAAAAGCCCTGGTTTTAAGCAACACAGAGATGCATCCGATCTAATACTGGAGTCTACTGGAGGGAAGGTTCCTCCTAATGCAAGTGACATTTTCTTGCCTTCTGATCAAAGCGAGATTGGTTGGCTGCCGCCAAGGGAAGGACTTCTGCTCCCTCCCCCCCCTCCCCAACACAGCTGCTCGAGTTTAAAAACCTATTAAAGTGGGATCAAACTCATTTTATAATACTGATAATCTCCCCGCCTCTTCCTTGCTCTTTGCAGCAGTTAAAATGCCTTTATTAAAAACTCGAAGGCCTTTTGGCTCAGGTTAGTGCCTGGCCGTTTCGTCGCTTCTGACACTGAATTGTGCCCGTCACGAGTGGCTTGCCTCACACCTGGCCGGGTCCTGCTGCCTTGAGATCCAGAGGCGGCTGAGTAGGCGGAAAGGTCTGCTAGACGGCAGTGAGGAGACTGAACGCATTGCAGAAGGAGGTAAGGTCCATGAGATGGACAAAAAAGGCCACCCTCTGTGGTAGCAGAATCTTCCAAGTTAAGGAAGGGTTGCCTCAGTACTCAGCTTTTTCAGAATGCTTTTTTGGGTATTCCCATAGGTGCCTTCCCACAGGACCAGTGAATATGATTCTCACACCCAGGTAGCTGTTCTCTCCACCCTCGGTTCCTTCTACTGGTTCCTGCTTTCCCCAAGCCACAAAACTAGCTGCTTTAAATGAGAAGATCTCCCCCAACCAGTTTGCCTAACTTGCCTGCAAACTGGTTGTGGTGGGAAGTGAGGTCAAGTGACAGCTGGCTTATGGCGACCCCTGGTGGTGTTTTCAAGGCAAGAGGCGTTCAGAGGTGGTTTGCCATTGCCTGCCTCCACATCAGAACCCTGGTATTCCTTGGAGGTCTCCCATCCAAATACTAGCCAGAGCTCCCCCTGGTTAGCTTCTGAGATATGACAAGATCGGGCTATCCTGGGCGTACCCTGAAAATGAAAGCCAGTCAAATCCGACTCTAGGGGGTGGTGCTCATCACCGTTTCCAAGCTGAAGAGCCAGCGCTGTCTGAAGACTTCTCCATGGTCACGTGGTCAGCCTGATTAAATGCCAAGGTGCATGGAATGCTGTTACCTTCCCACCGAAGTGGTATATATTTATCTACTTGCAGGTTCTTGCTCTCAAACTGCTAGGCTGGCAGGAGCTGGGGCCAGAGACGGGAGCTCGGGTCTCGAACTGCTGAACTACAGACCATCCGGTCTGCAGCTCAGCATCTTAACCTCTGGGCCACCGCGGCCCCTCACTCTGCAAATTACTCTTCCCTTGATCTTCCTCATCGTGGCTTCCTGCTTAGTGTTGATGGGAACTGCTGCGTCCACAGACTCCTCTTTGATCTAACTAGAAAGCCAAGAAAAAATGCAGCTCTCTCCAGTCCCAGCAACCTTGTATATTTTCAGTACGTGCCATTCGGCTCGTGTCTGATGCAATTAAAATCTGCGAGTCTGGCACACCATCCTGATTGTCAACAGCCACCACCCGCGAGCGGAGTTCAGGTTTCAGGGCAAGTGAATTTCGAGGACCGCAATACCCTTTTGCATCGGCTTTGGTAAACATCGATGTGTGTGAGGCGGCACGCGGAGTACAAAGTGGCTCGGAGAAATGCAGCGCCGTACAGGTTGCTCTTGAAATAATTAAGTGCTGCATCCCAGAATACTTGTCAAGCTGTTTATCCCCAGCAGGAGGAAATCAATTGGACCTGAGTGTCTGTGGGTGCAGAAAGCCCTTTACCTGTTGATTTAACACAGGCTGGCGATGCCTCCCTTTATTCAGATGGCATCTTAGAAACAAAGAAACGTAGAATTGGGAGGGACCTCAGGGGTCATCTATTCCACCCCCCTGCACAATGTAGGAAATTCACAGCTACGCTCCCTCTCACTCACCCGGTGAACCCTCCTCAATACCCAGAGGAAGGTGGGAAACCTCCTAAGATCCCTGGGCCAATTTGGCCTGGAGGAGAATTCCTTCCTGACCCTGAAGTGGCTTTTGGTTGAGGACAGTGATGGTTTTTACCTTGGCTGGCACTCTCCTCCATTTTCCATGCTTGTTTCGACCTCTTCCCCCCTGCCCGCGAAACGGCCGGCAGTCTGTAACAGGGGAATAATTAACTATAAGGATTACTACTCGCCATCTGTTTTATAATGTAATTTAATATGTTCTATTGTTTTATCTGGTTCCTGTTTTATTACTATGTCCATCGCCCAGAGCCCTATGTTAGCAGGGATGGGGCAATTCATAAATTTAATAAATATAAAGTAACAGTTAGCATTTCCCTGGGTGTGTAAGAAAGGGCCAGGAGAACTAAGCACTGAGGCAACCCATCCTGCCCTCCCTTCTCGTGATTTGCCTAAGTTCACAGAATCCGCATTGCTGTCAGATGGCCCTCCAGCCTCTGCTGGAAAACCTCCGAAGGAGGAGAGCCCCCACCCCACCCCCGAGGAAGCCTGTTCCACTGAGGAACCACTCTGACGGTCAAGAAGTTAGGCAGTCTTCCGTGGGACGCCGATGTCCAGTGATACCTAACAAACACACCTCCATTTGTTTCAAAGCGTTTTCACCTTGGTCGATGCATGGACAACTCAACTGATAAATATATTTTACTTTTCCCCGCCTTAATGAGCTGGCTAGAGGAAAAGACCTTGCTTTTCTTGCCATGGATCAAGAGGGATACGATAGGCACACTCCTGGAGTGTTCGTTTTGTTTTATTAGCAAAATATCCATCTTTCTGATGGTTAAGTGTGATGGGGAGGACCTGTGGACTGAAAAGCAGGCCCGTAGCTATGGAGGGGCATTCCGGGGCTCCGCCCTCTCAAATGTGAGGCCCGCCCCACAACAGTTGCTACCTCCCTCCCCCTCCCTCTCATCCTGTGACATTAAAAATGGGCGGGAGCAAGAGACAAATTAGAGGTGGTTTGCCATTGCCTGCCTCTGCATCATGGCCCTGGTATTCCTTGGAGGTTGCCCGCCCAAATACTAACCAGGGCAGATCCTGCTTAGCTTCCGAGATCTGATGAGATTGGGCTAGCCTGATAATACCCAAGTGGCTTGGGTACACTGCTAACATCTGGTAGACAGGAAATGACTGATCCCTGTAACTCTTGTGCCTCATCACTGTAGACAGACTCATCTTCGGTGAATTTTGCCTTTTTAGGCTGTGGCCATCATCACTATTCCTTGTGGCAGTGAGTTCCGTACATCAATCATGTATGTGTTGCAGCACTTCTTTTTTGCCTACCATGCCCAGTGATTTCAGGGGGAGAAGGAGAAAATGTTCTCTCTTCCCCCTTATAATTTTAGATACTCCTTTTGCGTCCCCATTTAAATGCCACACATGCTAAATAATGCAGTTTCAATCCACTTCAGTGACCTCTTGCAAGTGGATTTTGCCATTTCACACTGAAAAACCCAGTTGCAAAGTGCACTGGAAGTGGGTTGGATGGGCACTATTTAGTGTGCGTGGATGTGCCCTTTCTTCAGATGTCCCCCACCTTTTTGAGTCTATGGGCACATCTGGAATCCTGAAGGGGCAGGGTGGGCACAGCGATAAAATGGCTGCAGCAAAATGGCGGCCAGAGGAGGCGGAGCCAGCCACAAAACGATTGCCACCACTTAAGCTTCAGTTACACGGTGTAGATCCTTGCGCTGTGGTCACAGTTGCTGCCAAAACAACACTAAAAAAAGAAAGAAAGAAAAAACTACACAGCCAATCAAGTCAGTAGTCATTCCGAAGCCCTGCAGGGCAAATGCCCTACCCGCCCCCCCCCACTTTCTAAAAACAGCTGGTGGGTGCCATTGTGCCCATGGGTACCACCTCTGCCCTAGTCTGATCCAGCGGGGCTGCTCTGCTCTTCTTGGAGACGCCGGCCCTTGCTCGTTCAGAGTCTGGATTGCCAAGCTGGTGTCAACAGAACCATTTAAAGGGCTGGAAAAGAGATAATTTCCTCTGAAGATCCTGGCACTTCCATTTTTCAGACCTGTAATTAAAAGGGAAAAGTGTCAACAGCGGGAGGAAGACCCAGCAAGATTTCATGTGCTGTGATGAGGTGCCATCTAGTGACAATTCCGAGGAAGTTTCTGTCCATCGTCATCTGTGGCTTTCCTTTGGAAGAGCTCCTAATCTGAACCCTCCGGTGCGGTGCTCGGGTTTTTAAAGTCGAACAGGCCCTCCTTTTGAAGAGGAGTGGAAAGCTTCATGCCCTGCTATGTCGTCTTCCCTTGCTGATTTGTATGTTTGCAAAACTTGATGTCTCCTTTGTCACTGTGAAAGGCTCCCAAGGTGACATAGATCAATTAATTTGGAAATCCCCTTCAAAGCAACATAACAGAATTAAAAAGCCAGATTCAGGTGGGTAGCCGTGCTGGCCTGAAGCAGCAGGACAAAGTTCGAGTCCAGTGGCACCTTTAAGACTCAAACGTAAGAATAAAAACTTTCTTGGTCTTAAGAGTCCTGCTGGACTTGAACTTTAGTTGCAGTTTAAAAGCCAGTGGAACATTGGAGGGGGTGGGGACCAAGAAGCAGAAGAGATTGGATTTTGTACCCTGCCCTTCACTACCCGGAGTGGTTTACGATCTCCTTCCCTTCCCCTCCCCACAACAGACACCCTGAGAGGTAGGCGGGGCTGAGAGAGCTCTTTCAAGGACAGCTCTGGAGATAACAGCTCTGAGAGAACTTGTGACTGACCCGTGTCACACCAGCAGCTGCATGTGGAGGAGTGGGGGATCTAACCCAGTTCTCCCAGATTAGAGTCTGTGCTCCTAACCACTGCACCAAACTGGCCCTCTCAAGGCCAGGCGGGGGTTCAGCAGCAACAGCAGCAGCAAGGTAAAATTTTATAGAGCCAATTCCCTTGAAGGCCCTATGGAGGATGTGTATCTTAGGGTGAAATAAGTGTGGCATGGAGTTGCCATTGAAAATGCCACTCCTGAGTCGGCCTCTCCTCTGTGTCGTGCTGTGCAACTCGCTCAGATCCCTGGGTTCTTTACAAGGCAAGCTCCTAATCGGATTGTCGGATTGCCTCATTGGTTTGTGTCAGACTTCATATTGGGCCGTTTTTCACCTGTGCAGGAGCCGTTGTGGTTATTTTAGCTTGGTCTGACAACTACATTTTCTTGGCAGATGATTGAGGCACACATCCCCCTGAGTCATTCTAGGGTTGTTAGTTTCCTACTTGTATCATATAGCGGGAAACTGCTGGTAGCTCAAATGCTGGATCCTGCGGCGGACAGCACTGCCAGGAGCTTGGTAGGAGGACATTGGTGGTGGGACACACAGCACGAGCCTAACAATGCCCTGACCTGGATAGCCCAGGCTAGCCCGGTCTCATCAGATCTCGGAAGCTAAGCAGGGTCGGCCTTGGCTAATAATCGGAAGGGCAACCTCCAAGGAATACCAGGGGCATGACACAGAGGCAGGCAATGGCAAACCCCCTCTGAAACATCTCTTGCCTTGACCCCCCCCAAGTCTAGCTCGCCACCTAGTGGGGCATAATGCTAAAAGAGCTAAAACTGTCGGCTGCCAGACAATTTTAGGATTCTCCTGGCTACACTAAAGCCAAGGTGCCCCCAGTCTGAGGCTGCACAGACTTACTGGAACACATCCAAACAGCTTGTTAAACAGTTGGCTCCCTGCTCACAACTGGCGAGCAGGCTGTAAGCTGAACCGTCTTATGGAATCTCAAAGGCAGGGACAAGTGCATGTACTGAGGGGACTGCAGCAAACTGTGCATGCTTCAATTCTGACATTCATTCTAGACATTTTCTTAGTCAAACCAGCATTCAGAAGGAGCGGAAAGCCAGACAGGGCAAGCGCAAGAAACCAGTGAACGCTAGGAAAGGGAAAATACAGACTGATGTATTTCTATCTATCTATCTATTGACTGTTATAAAAATTTTTACCTTGTATAATTTAAACCTGCGACATTTTAATTTTTTAGAATCCTTTTTATAATCTTAGATGCTATTATGCTTTATAATTTTAATTGCTCTTTTATCTGTTACTTACTTGTTTTTATTGTGCCACTTGCTGGTCTAGGACCGTAATAAATAGATTGATTGATTGAAACCAGTAAAGGAGCAGAATGATGGAAACACCCCTCACACCTATTTGTATTTCTGCAGTGGAACACAGGCATTAGGAATCCTCCGATTGTCAGGATCTATCCTGGCCCAGCGTTAGGGTGATCTCCCCCCCACACACACACACTATGGTTTATGACAAACTGGAGGCACTGTGCCTATGAGGGTTCCTAAAGAGAAGTCCCCGAACCCACCACCATGCAGAAGACAAAGGAAAGGCTGTCGCTCAAAGGCTGGGCATCTGCTTGGTATGCAGGAGGTCCCAGGTTCAATCCCCGTCATCTCTAGGTCAAAGGACCTGGTAGTAGATGATGGGAAAGACCTCCGCCTGAAACTCTGGAGAGCCGCTGCCAGTCAGAGGAGACAATACTTGATTAACCGATCTGATTCAGTGTAGGGTAGTTTCCTGTGTGTTCATATGTGGATGGGAAAGACCTCCTTGAGAGCCAGTTCAATGTAGTAGTTAGGAGTGCCAAGTCTAATCTGGGAGAACTGGGTTTGACTCCCCACTCTTCCAAATGCAGCTGCTGGTGTGACCTTGGGTTAGTCACAAGTTCTCTCAGAGCTGTTCTCTCATGAGCAGTTCTCAAAGGAGCTCTCTCAGCCCCACCTACTTTACAGGGCGTCTGTTGCAGGGAGGGGAAGGGAAAGAGATTGTAAGCCACCCTGAGACTCTTTTGGGTAGTGTAGGGCTGAGTATAAATCCAATCTCCTCCTCCTCTTCTTTTTCCTCCTCCTCCTCCTCCTCCTCTTCCTCTTCTTCCTACGCTACCCCACAGGGTTGTTGTGAGGGTAAAACAGAGGAAAGTGCAGTGATGTAAGACACTTTGGATTCCCATTGCGGTGAAAGGCATGATATAAATTAAAGTAAATAAAATTGGCCATGAAATGGGAGCTTCCATCCACCATCATCTGGAATCCAGTTTTCCTCTCCTGCTGCCTTCCGTGTTCTCTTTCAAACTGCACACACCTCTCCATTATAATCCACTGGGCAGGCTACCTTGGCTTCACCTTGGGGCTTTGCCTGTAGCTGAGTGACCAGCTAAGCCAAGGGGTCAGAAGCAGTTTCCTCGTGAGTCAATGTGTGTTTGTGTCCACACACACACACACACACACACATCCAATGCAGCAGAGGAGAGGTAATTCTCCCAGCTGGATAATGCCAGGGTTGATCCCAGAAGGAGCGGGCTCTCGAGAAATAAAGTCTCCCCTCAAGGGCTCGTCTTAAAAGTACCAGTCTGTTACTAGGTCTGAGCTTTCGCCTGCGTGCCATCGACTCACCCCATGCTGGGGACCACGGAGTGCCTCTCTAGTGACAGGGATGTTTGTCAGGAAAAACAGCCTTGCCAATTTGTATATTAAAGTACTCTACCCCGATATATCTTTATTCGCTAAATGGCTTGCGATGGAAAGGGGAAGAAGTGGCACGAAAAGAGAGAGAAAGGTAGGGGCGAGGCCAGTATGTTTTGTGTGTGTCCCCCTCCCCTTTATTTTTTGCGACTTATGTCTGAAGTGGAAATATACCCCCGGGGACGTTCATAGAGAGGCAAAAAAAAAATTTCTCTTAATTGTCTCTCCCCTGGGTGCCTGCTCCATTCCTCAAAGCGAGCGGATTTATCGGGCTATAAATAAGGTGACTCTGAAAGTCATATGCTTTAGTACTAATCTGAAGGGGAAATATAACCTTGCTGCTTTCAATGAGAGATTTGAGTTTTGTCTTTTTCTTCCCCCTCTGGATATACTGTATATCTCTATGTTTTAAACATTATACTGACCTTTGAGAGCTGGTATAGAGGAGCGCTTGCTGTTGTGAGCTAGGAAATCACTGGAGCAAACCAAACCATGGGCCTGGTATCACTTAGGGCCAATTCAGACATGGGGGAACAGTACTTCAGAATCCAGGTGTGAGTGTATGCATGAGAGAGAGACAGAGAGATATCCTATGTCTGAATGTCACTCCACATTAGGAGGGGAGGGAATCCTAGTACAAGGAATTCAGTTTTGCCACCTTCTTGAAATGCTAGTTTTCCAGATGAGATTTATTTATTTATTTATTTATTTATCACTTCAACTTTTACCTCGTCCTCCCCGCCGAGGCAGGCTCAGGGCGGCTTACATAAGACCAATAAAACAAAATACATCTCGCAATAAAGTAGAAAAGTGTAAGGAAGTAGAAAAGAGTAAGAGTCCAGGAGCACCTTAAAGGGTACCAACGTTTGTGGCAGGGTCACCCTGACTGTCCCCTGGAAGGCCAGATCCTGAAGCTGAGGCTCAAATACTTTGGCCACCAAAGGAGAAGGGAGCACTCCCTGGAGAAGACCCTGATGCTGGGAAAGACTGAAGGTCAAAGAAGAAGGGGACGGCAAAGGATGAGATGGTTAGACAGTGTCAACGATGCAGCGAACATGAAATCGAGCAAACTCCGGAGCACGACGGAAGACAGGAGGGCTTGGCATGATATGGTCCATGGGGTTGTGAAGAGTCGGACTCGACAGTGCCACTGAACCACAACATGAGCTTTTGTGAGTCACTTTTGCAAACATTTCTGGACCAAATGGGAGAAAAGATGGTGTTGCATGGCATTTATGACCCACATCTGCCTGACTTTACCCCCCCAAATTCCCAGCTGTTTCTTGAGTTTTGCCTAGGAAGTAGGAGTGACACAGTTCCATGCTTCCTGTGCCTATTTTCCTCTGTGTACTTTGCCAGTAGAACAAATTTAGAGTCCAGTGGCACCTTTAAGACCAACAAAGGTTTGCTCAAGGTATGAGGTGTCCAGTGCAGGCACACTTGGCTTCAGATGGATTTCAGCACCACTAATTCTACTGTATCGGTGGACAGCTCCCAGTGATGCTAATATGGGGTTGAGCATACTAACTAGACACACTCCTTGTGTGTAGCAGCCCCAACCTATATACCTAAGCAGATAGTAGTCTCCTTGTGTGCAGAGGAAAGCAGAGCCTGCTTTTTCTCTGGATCTCTGATGTTTAGCATGGGATTCTCTGAGACGGTGCGTAAGAATATTGGGATCCTTTCCTCGGAAATGGCTTCTAGATCAAATCAAGCCGGAATTTTTCCTAGAAGCTAAAATCACTAAACGAAGGCGACCATACTTTGGGCCCATCATGAGCAGACAAGAGTCCCCAGAAGAGGCAATCGTGCCAGGAAAAGGGGAAGGCAGCAGGGAAAAAGGAAGACCCAACATGAGGTAGATTGACTCAGTAAGGGAAGCTGTGGACCTCAGTTTGCAAGAGCTGAGCAAGGCTTTTGACAGTGGGATGATTGGGAGGTCAATCACTCATACGGTTACCTGGGTCACCATGAGTCAGAAGCAACTTAACAGCATGTAACACATACATTCTTGGAAGAATCTCAAACTACTGCAGTATAGCATAGTGGTTACAGTGACAAAGTGGAGCCAGGGACTCTGACATTCAAATTTCCAGTCTACCATAAAGCTCACTGGGTGACTTTGGGCCAATTGTTCTCTTTTTTTCATCCTAAACAATAAGCAAGGTTACTGTGAGATAAAGTGGAGGACAGGAGAACTATGAAAGCCAACCTGATATCCATGAAAGAAGCCCGGACCTAGATAGCCCAGGCTAGCCCGATCTCATCAGATCTCGGAAGCTAAGCAGGGTCGGCCCTGGCTAGTATTTGGGTGGGTGACCTCCAAGGAATACCAGGGTCATGATGCAGAGGCAGGCAATGGCCTCTGAAATGCCTCTTGCCTTAAAACAAGTCTAGCTCGCCACCTCGTGGTGCATAATGCTAAAAGCTAGAACTCCTGGCCAGACAATTTTAGGATCTCGTGGATATTCTACACACAATGCCATACGATAATTATTATTGTTTAGTACTTGGATGGGAGATCACCAAGGAGGACTTAGCGTAGCTATGCAGAGACAGGCAATGGCAAACCACCTCTGAAATGTCTCTTGCCTTAAAAGCAAGTCTAGTGGTGCATAACACTAAAAGAGCTAGAACTTCTGGCTGCCAGACAATCTTAGGATCTCCTAGCTATTCTACACACAATGCCGGGCATCTTCTTCCTCCTCCTCCTCCCTTTTGTACGACTTTCCATTTCCTAGTATCCAAATTTCTCTTGTAAAATACGTACAGATTTTCATTGCTAGCGCATCAATATTTCATATCTATTGTGCGTATGTGTACCATGTGTATGTATATATGCATGCATTTATTTATATCTGGGTCTGAGTCAAATGCTGTAGCTAGCACATGGCACCAGCTTGTCACACAGGATATCTCCCCGTGGCCATTGGTTTCCCTGGGATTTGCAGCTTGACTTCAGGTTGATTTCAGCACCATTAATTCCACTGTATCAGTGGACAGCTCCCAATGGTTCTAATGCGGGCCAGAGTTTCAACACTTTCAACTTCAGGTGGGCTGGGCCCCAGAGTTTCCCAGGAAAGCAGTACAGTTTTCAGGTTCAGTGGAGTAGATTATTAACGATTCCAACATGGTCATCCAAGGGCAGTACTCCCCCCCCCCCCAGAAAGCCATTGCATGAAAAATAACCGCCTGTTCACAGCACATCAGACTTCCAAAAAATGTGAAGGTTGGGTTGGCGAGTTGTTCAGATTGCTTTCTGGAACACAAATCTAATTCCATTTCTCTCTCTCCCTCCCCCCCACAACACCTCCCCTTCCTGCACTTTCCTCTTGGACTATTGAACAAGCATCAAATCCCCCACCAAGCACATCTATCCAAGGTACAGAGGTGAGATGCAAAAGCACGCCTATCCTGGAAGGTCACCCAAAGAAGCTCGCAATTCTTCACTGCTTTATATATCAAGGTGGGGGGGGGGGGGCAGCTGATGACTTTAAGGTACAACCTGCTGTCTTATTAGGAAATGAATGGCGTGGGCCAAATGTTTACAGATGTCCTGGCAAGGCAAGATAAGGTTGGCAGAGGTCCTTGAATCGCCCGTGTAGAATTGAAGATGCTTTCTGTGACTAGTGTGGGGATGAGATGGGGGGGGGGGGGAGAGGGATGACTCCATCGCTGAATGTCTTTATTTAGTGGGCAAAAAACCTCCCGGGGGGGGGTGTTGTCTTCTAATGATCTTGGTGACCCTTTCAAGGCCTCGTAGATACATTACAAAGCTGCACTGAAAATTAAAGAGGGAAGGCCGGAGCCAAAATGGATGTTTGGGAGGTAAATGCAAGGATGTGAAATGACTGCCAAGGAAGAGAGAGTCAGGGTCAGAACAGACCAGAGCATCCGAACTAAGTTCCCCTTCTCAGTTTGCAAGGACTGTAGAAAGTTCACTATTGGCGGGTGATGAAGTGGGCTGGATTGTCCATCTACAAGCAAACCCCCCATTTTTTGAGCTAATTGGCTGTCAACCCCTCCCTCCCTCCCTCCCTGATTCTGCAAAAAGAAAGGGGAGGGAGGGGGAAATCCAGGTTCACACATGCAAAACTGACACACTTGGGAGTAGGGAATCCCCTAGTTTTTTACATTTATTGATTCCTTCTTATGCTGTCTCTGACTTTTTAAAAGCTTGCCTGAGCAGGCTTTGGAGAAGGAGGGAAAGAAAACAGAACAGGGAGGGGACGTCAACCTAAAGAGAGAGAGGCGGAAATGGGGGGGGGGGGAGGAGGGCAGTGGGCAGCACTTAAACACCCACAGAAACAATTCCATTTTAGAAAGGATTAGTGATTTGAAAGGGGACGAGAACAAAGAATCTCCACCAAAGGAGTTTGGGTAGCTGCGGGAGCAACAGTGTGCTGGAAGTGGTCTGAATGCAGATTCCTGTAAAACAAATGCAGAAACAAGAGAAAGCCCCGAAGCAAAGTGAAAGTGAAAGCAGGAGGGAATGCAGAGCAGAAGAACAGGATGTGCTCAGAAACCGAGGCAGAACGCAGGTGTAGAAAAGGCCAAAGACTGTTAAGTTAAGGGGCAGCTGTCTGTCAGCTCCCATAGTAACTAGCTGAACTTTGCCTGTATTCTCCTGCCATTGCACCCACCCCATCCTACATCAGCTGGTGATACAGAACAGAGGCAGGGAATTACACTCAGACTCAATGACATATTTCGCATTCAGGATGGACAACGGACCCGACGCGGAGCTGCCATTTTCGGCAGCAGCACTGTGCTCCTTTGCAACGTTCCTTTTTAGCCATCTGTTTCCTAATCTACTGAACCCTTTGCGTGATTTATGCATTGATTTGTCTTCCCTTTGAGCCTCATTTCCTTGCTGATGTCTAATGATCAGAGCGCTATGGGTGAGCCGCTCCTTCCAGCTGTTCGGCAACAGAGCCTGTTTGAGAGTCTGGCAGCGTGCCCCCCTTGTTGATCGGCCTTTTAATTAAAGCCCAGAAAGGTAGCAGTGGCCCCTGCCCCAGGCAGACCACTGTTAATATAGACTCGGTGGGCCATCTCGCAGCAAGGCTTTGGCTTTATAAAGTATAATTGGATATTTCAGTTTTGGACTGTCATGTGCCCTGCTTTGCAGGAACCAGGGCTATTTTGGGGCAGGAACGCACAGGAACGGAGTTCCAGCTGGCTTCTGAGTTGGCCGTGCCTACAGCCTCCCCCCCCCCGCTCGGGTTCCCCAGGTGCCTCGCAAGCCGCAGGCAATGTAAGCCCCTCTGTGTGCCTATGCAAAAGGGGGGCAACTGGCAGAAAACACCCCTTATCATCTTTTACCCCCCCCCCAACACCCTCTGTGTGTAAGTACTAGCTGTGTCTGGCCTAGAAGTAGAAGTGGCCTGGAAATTTACACCAAACCAAGATGGAGTAGAGTCAGCAGTATGGTTCCTAGCAGCAAAGAACAAGTCTGAATTTGCTGGGTTGAAGAGGTGGCTCAAGAGTGTCCGTCAAACTAATGTGTCCCCCCCCCCATCTAAAACAGAGAGATATTTCTCTCTACTGGGGCCCGCAGTGGATCGTTAACTTCTCACATTCCTAGCCACAGCCCAACAGAAACATCAACGGTTCTTGTTTGCACCAGGAAATGCATTCATCCACACAAACGCAAAACAGGACAACATCTTTGTCTTCTCCAGGAACGCTACTTGGAGCTTCCCCTGCACGTTGTTCAGGTCCGGCAATCCCTTCAGCACATTGTTTCAAGGGGCAGGTGCATAAGCATGTCCTCAAGTCCCATTTTTTCCTTTAACTAGGCAACCTCAGCTCCATAGCTGTGTGTCTGTCCTGGGTGCCTACTGACAGGTCACCCCCAATTTTGTTTGGGTTCCTTTCCATTTTCTCAGCTTCTTCTCCATGGATTTCTGTACATCTGAACTGGTAGTTATAACCCTGAACAACCTCCTATTGTTCCCTCTCACCTCTGTATTCCCCTTACTTGTCTGTATGTTGTAACGGGTAGTGGTTAGTTTGGTGTTGTTAGGAGCATGGACTGGAAGAACTGGGTTTGATTTCCCACTCATCCACATGTGGCTGCTGGTGTGACCTTGGGTCAGTCACACGTTCTCTCAGAGCTCTTATCTCCAGAGCAGTCCTTGAAAGAGCTCTCTCGGCCCCACCTACCACACAGGGTGTCTGTTGTGGGGAGGGAAGGGAAAGGAGACTGTAAGCTGCTTTGAGACTCCTTTGGGTAGTGAAGGGTGGGGTATGAATCCTATATCATCTTCTTTTATTTCTGTATGTCTGTATTTTATTAGGATTTCTTCTTTTAATAAAAATAACCTTTTTGGGTCAGTCACTGCCTTGTTCATTCCTGAGAGTTTCTCGAAGGGAAAGATCCCTGTAAAACATAGGTGGAGAATCTCTCTAGTTACCTCCCTCCCACAAGCTTTCCTGTCTCCTTGCTAATTCCCCTAATATACAGGAGACAGCCTTTTTGGACAAACATAGCATTTGAGATAATAGCAATGGCAACCACCTCTGAACATTTCTTGCCTTTAAAACCACATGAAGTCAGCTGTGACTCAGTGGCACAGGAAAAGCGGAGTATAACTGAAACTTGTGGCAGTTG
The DNA here is from genome assembly GCA_029233225.1 of Lepidodactylus listeri. Lineage (NCBI taxonomy): Eukaryota > Metazoa > Chordata > Lepidosauria > Squamata > Gekkonidae > Lepidodactylus > Lepidodactylus listeri. Next base: position 850,584 of record JARCFY010000022.1, read on the forward strand.
ATGAGAAACCATGGGACCAATGCTCCCTCTAAGCTGTGGAGTCTTGCGAGCAAAAAATCTACTTCATGAGCTACTGGCATTAAAGTTGTGAGCAAGCGATTTGGCTATGGCATAAATTTGTTTGCTCTGGAGCCGTCCTTTCTGAGCTAAGACAAAAATGTGTGAGCTGGAGGCTGAAAAACTGTGAGCTAGCTCACACTAACTCAGCTTAGAGGGAACACTGCATGGGACTTAATTGAAGGTAGCCGTGAGTCATTGCATTTGAGCACTGCAATGAAATGAGACAAGATGGGCAGTCTTGGAAACAAGATGTGCCCTGTCTAGCCCTCCTGGGCCATTATCTTCAAACACAAGTTTAATATATAATCTACTGGCATACGGGATATATTTAGTATTCTCCTATCTTCTAGAATTAGGAAAAAGATTAGGCCAAATGAGTCATGCTAGACCACAATATATATGCAAATGTTTTCCCCCCTCCCCAGCAAGCATCTATGTGACACATGATTTTTGATTATTTATAAGCGATCAAAGATCTCGCACAAATGCACTCTCCAGATAAAGAGTTTAGAATGAGCTACATCCATTGCCGCCGCAGCAACGAGCATCGTTCAGAATAAATGAAGAGTTCGATTAAATGTGTCTATAATGATGCGCTCAAAGTCCTCAGCGTTCAAAAAGAAAAGAAAAAAGAAAAGAAACACAAATATGCTGGCAAAGCGGAAGAAGAAGAGAAGACTGGATTTATATCCTGCCCTTCACTTACTTGGAGTCTCAGAGCGGCTTACAAACTCCTTTCCCTTCCCCTCCCCGCAACAGACACCCTGGGAGGTAGGCGGGGCTGAGAGAGCTCTGAGAGAACTGCCCTTGAGAGAACAGCTGGGACAGAACTATGGCTTGCCCAAGGTCTTCCAGCAGGTGCAAGTGGAGGAGTGGGGAATCAAACTCGGTTCTCCCAGATTAGAGTCCACACACTTAACCACTACACCAAACTGGCTCTCCAAACTGGCTCTCCAAACTGGTGAAAAGTCGAATGGGGAGGCAATAGCAACCCACCTCAGCCGTCCCAGAATATGGCTAGTGGGAACTTTCCAGAGAGGACAGATTTCTCCGGGGCGCAAAGATCTTCACAGACTTCTTGTCTGCTCCTGGGCACCAGCCTTAAATGGTCTGGGATCAAAGTAACTGGCACTGTGTTGGATGGCCCAGGCTAGCCCGATCTCATCAGATCTTGGAAACTAAGCAGGGTTGGTTAGTACTTAGATGGGAGACCACCAAGGAAGTCCAGGGATGTGATACAGAGGCAAGGCAATGGCCAACCACCTTAGAATGTCTCTTGCCTTGAAAATCCTATGGGGTCATCATGTGACAAGAAGGAGGAGGAGGAGGAGGAGGAGGGAGAGGAGGAGGAATTGGATTTATACCCCGCCCTTCACTATCTAAAGTAGTCTCAGACCAGCTTACAATCTCCTTTCCCTTCCCCTCCCCACAACAGACCCCCTGGGAGGTAGGTGGGGCTGAGAGAGCTCTTTCGAGGACTGCCCATGAGAGAACAGCTCTGAGAGAACTTGTGACTGACCCAAGGTCACACCAGCAGCTGCAAGTGGAGAGTGGGAAATCAAACCCGGTTCTCCCAGACTGAAGGCTGTGCTCCTAACCACTACCCTTCCTTAACCCCACCCTCCCCAGGCTCCTCTCCTAAAATCTCCTGTCCTGGGCATCAGCCTTAAATGGTCTGGGGTCAAAGTATTTGTCCCTATCTAGGATGGCCCAGGCTAGCTTGCTGTCATCAGATCTTGGAAACTAATCAGGGTGAGCCCTGGTTAGCATTTGGATGGGAGACCACCAAGGAAGTCCAGGGACGTGATACAGAGGCAGGCAATGGATTTACACCCAGAACAGCTCACAGTCTCCCTTCCTTTCCCCACACCAGACACCCAGAGAGGTAGGTGGGGCTGAGAGAGCTCTTTTCAGGACTACCTTTGAGACAACAGCTCTGAGAGAACTTGTGACTTGCCCAAGTTCACACCAGCAGCTGCATGTGGAGGCGTGGGGGAATCAAACCCGGTTCTCTCAGACTCGAGTCCATGCTCCTAACCACTACACCAAACTGGCTCTATAAACTTATCCCTGAGAGCACTTTCTTCCACCATCTTCAGTCTTTCATCTCCAAATCTCCAGGCAGAGGCAGGCAATGAGAGGCCACCTCTGAAGTCTTTTGCCTTGAAAACCCTACAGGGTCGCCATGAGTCAGCAGTGACTTGACAGCACTTCCTTCCACCCGAGTATTTGAAGAACCTCCTGCTGGTACAAACCTGTCCATTGGCTGAGTTCCTCACCAGAGGGGAATGTTGAATCAGGGGCTAAGTCTATAGAGCCATGACTTCAAGTGAGGAACTCCTGAACGGGAGCAGTTGGAAACGAATTTCCAAACAGAATTTCTGCCCATGCTCAGATTAGATACACACCCAAGACTGGATGTGTGTAAGACAATGCACAATTAAGTCAACTGTACATGTGGCGTGCAACAGTTATTCGCATGCCAGGGATGCTCTGGAGCTTTGCCTGTGCTTTGGAACGGGGAGCATGATGCCCAGTTAGGTCAGTTGCCCCAAACAGCTCTCACTGGGAGTGAACAACGGTCTCTATAGGTATCAAAACACCACCTTTGCAGATTGGTGTACCAAACATTCCTCGCCACCTTGTGAGAAAGTAACAGTGTTCCTTCTAAGCTGAGTTAGTGTGAGCCAGCTCACCATTTTTTAGCCTCTGGCTCGCACATTTTTGCCTTAGCTCAGGAAGGATGGCTTCAGAGCAAATCGCTCGCTCACAACTTTTAATGCCAGTAGCTCACAAAGTAGAATTTTTGCTCACAAGACTTGGAGCGCTGGGAAGGAGATGCACCTATAGAAACAAAGAGGCAACCTGGCTTTTGCCCACCCCTCCTTTAGGCATGGTGCGATCTTTATTAAAAATGGGGAATCCGTTCGCTTTCTAGGCGCGAGCTCTCGTTATTGAAGTGCTGTTATCTCCCAGTGCCGCCACCAAGGAATGGCTCCGCGAAGCACCTAGGAACTGCTTCTGCCATCTGTTGTCCTACAGCTGCTGAATGCAACTTTTGACATTTTCCTATGTGAAGGAAAACACGGATTTGGCAACGCTTGTTTCGACTTGGAAAGGTTGCTTCCTCTGCAGGCTGGCTCCTCAGTGACTACGGATGGGTTAGAGAGAAGCGGCTGTGGCATCCCACTGAATTGTATGGATTGGTGCTCCACCAGGAGGCATAACGGAGCTCAGATACTTCACGGCCTCCCCTTTCCAGGGCAACATGGCAAAGGCAAGGAGCGGATGCAGGGTCACTGGGGAACGTTGCATCGCCTCTCCATTGGGACTGTTTGTCTTGGGTAAGGATATTCAGAGGGGTGGCCAAATAAAGCCTGCCTCTAACCTCCCGACTTGGTATTCCAAGAGAGTCTCCCATCCAAGTACTAACCACACTTGACCCTGCTTAGCTTCCGAGATCTGACGAGATCGGGCTTGCCTGGGCCATCTAGGTCAGGGCCAGGGTATAAGTTTTCAAGAGGCAGAGCTCCCTTGGATAAAGAGGGTCATCTTGAAACGTATGGGAAAGAAAGGTACAAGCTGTCCGAGAACAGTACGGAGGGAGGGGGATGCTGGAAGAGAAAAAATGAGAAAGAGCGAGAAGAAAAATAAAGCATTTCCTAATGGTTTCTTCTGCAAAACCCGAGAGGAAAAAAAACTCCCCCCCCCCGAGCCTTGTAGCGACTTTGTGGTTGAGCTCAGATCGCAGAGAGGACAAAAAAAAAAAAAAACACAAAACCCTGACAGCCCTGAGAGAGAAATTTAAACTTCCCCTTAACTAATCTGAGGAATAGCGCACCTCTTTTCCAAGAGTGTGTTTATTTGCAGGTGAGGGGAGATGTTTAAATGTCAGGGATTTCCACAGGACTTTTAAACTTTCGCCATCTTTGTCCTAGAACCGCGGGTATTACTGGAGCACGCACTTTTTTCCCCTCACATGGTCAACTTTTAAGCGGTTCGAAGACCTTCTGGTTGGAAAGGCCCGGAGTCTGTGTTTTAAACATAATCCCCGGGCCCAAGGAACAGGAGCTCTCGCTGCGTTTTTCATGAGATTTCTATCCTGTTTATCCATCACTCTCAGCGCTGCAGTAAATCAAGGAAGATATTGCACTAAGAGTCTGCTCTCCTCGGGCTCTGAATCCCTGCTGTTCCAAACTGCTGGTGTCTTATTGACTCACTAAAATTGCTCTGTATCAGGCCTGCCATGGTAATAGGAGGCGTTTTGCAACTCTGCACGGCACAGACAATGAAATACACCAGTGGTCGCAGTGCCCCGATGTTGCGGCAGAAGAGAAAGGGGGGTGGGGAGAGAGAGTTTCTAAATTTTCCAGTGCTGGTAAATGAAGGCAAGGTTGTCTCCCGCAAGCTGTTTGGTATCTGAAGTACACATCCAGACCACATCCAGCCTGTGCTGAGGTCACTGCACTGGCTGCCCATAGTGTACCGGATCCAGTTCAAGGTGCTGGTGATAACATTTAAAGCCGTATATGGTCAGGGGCCTGCCTACCTAAGGGACCGCCTTTCCCCGTATATACCCCAGAGAGCACTGCGGTCAGGCACACAACACTGCCTGACTATTCCTGGCCCCAGAGAGGCCAGATTGGCAACCAGCAGAACCAGGGCCTTCTTAGTGGCGGCTCCTTACTGGTGGAACGAGCACCCGGAGGACATCAGGGCCCTGCGGGACCTTTTGCAGTTCTGCAGGGCCTGCAAAGCAGAGCTCTTCCACCAGGCCTTTAATTAGGAGCCGCCACTGGGGGAAAGGGCCACTGGAAAGTGGCTGGCTGATATTGACTGGCCTGGAACAGCTGCTGGTGGAAGCCCCCTGGCCTGGGATATACGGATTATTGCTCTTGCGCTAGAGGTTTCTGTAGTGCCGTTATCTTTTGGGGTTTATGTCTGAATGCGATTTTAACTAATGTATTGCTGTTGTTTTAACTGTTTTAACTGTTGTTAGCCGCCTAGAGCTGGCATTGCTGGTTAGGTGGGGTACAAATCCAGATAGATAGATAGATAGAATGCTTTGGAAAGATCAAGGCTTTCATTTAACAAAAAGGAGGAGGCCGCGAGCCATTGGTAGGATTGTGAACATTCGGGGAGAGGGAAATGAAATTTTCGGTTTGAGCATTTATCATCATTAGCGAGCGTGATTCGGCGGCGGTAGCGAATGTGCCGACACACGTCTGTACTGCGTCCTTTGGCGAATGGAAATGGACAAGTGGGATGAGTTTCGGTTTTGTGGAGAGTAATTGCAAAGAGGGTGAGGGTCAATTTGTTCTCTAAGGAGGTTGGTCAGTGAGACCCACCCCGTGCTTTGTATTTTGGGGATAGAGAACAGAAATTTCATCTTTCAAAATGTTGCTTCTATGGAGAAGAAAAGTGCTTTGAAGTTTTCATTCTGCAGCTACTTGCATCTGATAATGTTTCTTGAGACATGGGTTGAACTGAAAGAGTTTGTTTTTTGAATGAACATTTTCAACCATGCTCTTTTGGGTGGCTTTTCTGCATTCTTTGAGGAAATTAATTCATACTGATCTTTCTGGACCTCACTTTTTCCTGACATCACTTGCCCCCAAAGAACAAAGATGTAATATTTATAGGATTTTTTTTTCATTTTTTCATATTTGTTTTACTTTATTTATATCCCATTTTTCTCCCCAGTGTGGGCCTCAAACTGCTTAAATCATTGTCCTCTCATCCCTTTTATCCTCACACAACAACCCTGTGAGGTCAGTCAGGCTGAGAGGCCATGACTGGCCCAAGACTGCCCACTGAGCTTCCATGGCAGACTCCACAACACATTTAAATGAAAAGATTGGGCATCAATGAAGAACTAGATTCAAGTCCAGTGGAACCTTGGAGACCAGCAAGATTTTCAGGGAATGAGCCCTCAAGAGTCAAAGCTCCCTTTCTTGACTCTCAAAAACTCATACCCCCAAAACCTTGTTGGTCTTCAAGGTTCTACTGGATGCAAATCTAGCTCTTTTACCCCAGACCAAGGTAGCTGCCCTTTGAAACTGCATCAATGGAGTTGCCTTGTATTGCTCATCTATCTATTGTCTACTCTGACGGGTAGAGGAATAATGGGGACTCAGAATACCCTCTTCTTCATTCTCCTTTTTGTCTCTCTCACTTGGTAAATGACTTATGGCTTGGCCAAAACTGAGGCTGTGTGAAAGTCCCTGGAGAAATTTCCATTGTGTATCAAATCTTGGAGCGTCACCTAATAGGCAACCCTCTACATTTGTTTCAGTTTTCCTATTTGAACAAATCAGGTGATTTAGCTCAGGAGAGTACAGATATCCTGAGGGAGGATTACTCTTATGTAGCTGTTACTGTGCAGTGTAATGCTCAGTGTGTTAGACTAGGATCTGGGAAACCCAGGCTCAAAACCCCATCTCTGCCATGGAAGCCCACTGGGTGGCCTTGGGTCAGTCATGGCCTCTCAGCCTGACCTACCTCACAGGGTTGTTGTGAGGATGAGAGGACAATGATTTAAGCAGTTTGAGGCCCACAACTGGGAAATGCCTGAAGAATTTGGGGGTGGAGCTTGTGGAGTTTGAGGGGGGAGGGACTTCATGCCATAGAACCCACCTTCTGAAGCGGCCATTTTCTCCCGGTGAACTGATTCCTGTCAGCTGGAGATCAGTTGTAATAGCGGATCTCCAGCCACAATCTGGAGGTTGGCAACCTGAGAAGGATACTATTGGGTTCGCTCCATGAAAAACAGTACATGGAGGGTTGTGTGGAGGGGTTGGGAGTATAACGGCACCTACAGATGGACTGCAGTTCTTAAAGAGTTGTAATTGTTTTTCTGACCATGAACCGCCGCTGTCTCTTTTTGAACTGCTAATTCCGTTAAGGGCCCGGCCTGCTCTGAAGTCAGCATCGTGAATACTGTCACCTCCCCCCCCCCCCCCGCGCACACACACACACACATTTGTCAGAAGACACCATTTCTATTTTTGCCCCTTAATTTCCCTTTCAAAAGCTACCTTTCATATAGGGAGATGAGGAGGAAAAAAAAGAACAGCTTTCTCCGAAAGATAAAAAAAGGTAAGGAAATTAAGAGCAAACATGCTGGGAACCGCGCGGCTGATGGTTTAAAAATAATAAAAAAGCTAACCAACAGAGTTTGAACCAGTCAACGTTTCAATTTCGTCACCGATTCAGCCGCATTCAGTGTTCTTCTGGTCTGGTTTTCCGGCCAAAATACTGTGTTATTTTTTTGGGGGGGGGGGGGGTGCATGAAGTATTTTGTTTAAAATGAATCATTTTTCATATTCAACTTCTCTTAGCCTATCACTGCTCACCCTCATGACTCTTTCTATGATCCAAGCCAGTACATGTAGGTTTGCCAACTTCTCCTGCTATTACAATTGACCTGGAGGGTGGACTCTATGGCATTGTACCCTGCTGAGGCCCCTCCGTTCCCCGAACACTGGCCTTCCTAGGCTCCATTCCCCCAAATCTCTAGGTATTCCCCCTCCTGGAGTTGGCAACCATAGAAATTAATGTATACAGAAAACCACCCATCTCAAATAAAGGAAGAAGAAGAAGAGGAGGAGGAGGTTGGATTTATACCCCACCCTTCACTAACCAAGGGAGCCTCAGAGCGGCTTACACTTGCCTTCCCTTCCCCTCCCCACGACAGACACCCTGTGAAGTAGGTGAGGCTGAGAGTGCAACTCTGAGAGAACTTGTAACTGACCCAAGGTCACACCAGCAGTTGTATGTGGAGGAGTGGGGAATCAAACCCAGTTCTACCAGATTAGAGCCCGCGATCCTAACCACTACACCAAATCGGCAAATAGGGAAAATATAACGACAAATTTTAGTGGAAGCAACCTTTGTAGTTTTAAAGAATTTCAACAGGGAATCTTCTGAGGCCCGCCTACCTCACAGGGTGTCTGTTGTGGGGGAAGGGAAAGGAGGTTGTAAACCGCTCTGAGACTCCTTTGGGTAGTGAAAACCCCACGGGTGGCCCTCCTGATGGCACCTGGTGTTTTTGGCCACTGTGTGACAGAATGTTGGACCATATGGGCCATTGGCCCGATCCAACATTGGCTTCTCTTATGTTCTTATGAAGGGCGGAGTATAAATCCAATCTCTTCTTCTTTTCTTCCTCTTCACCTCTGAACGTCTCTTGCCTTGAAAACCCTACAGGGTCAGCTGTGACTTCATGCTACAAAAACAACAAACAGCCAGTATCAATGTCCATCTATTATCTGTTGAACCCCAGCATGACTGGAGATGAAGTCAGCTTTGAGCCATTTATTTGCTGCCCGTTATGGCCCCTGCCAGTCACCCTGGAGGAACACACCAATTTTCAAACCCCACATTTGCTGGAGGGGAGGTCTAATTCCACCCCTCACCTTTCCTCTCCTTTTCCCCTACCGCCCAGCATTAGTGGGCATTTTGATGTCAGAATGATGAAGTGTCCTCTCTCTTTTTAAATCAAAAAACCCTCAAAGATGCCACACTGTATCTTTTGCCCCCGGAGGGGGGGGGGGAGGTGGAAAGTGACTTCTGAGTTCTAAGTAAGGAATCATCAAAAGTCTAACAGGTCTGTCAGAAATAATGGCTTTAATTTAACAAGCGCAGCCATGTTTACCGCCAGTTGCGTTATAAACAGTGTTTTGAGAATTCCTGTGTGGGTTTAAAGGGGGAAAAAAGAGGGAGATAGAAATACATATATCACTGGGTCACCTTACCTATATTCCATCAAAATGACATCCGAAAGAAATTCATAAAAAATTGGGGGTAGGGATGGGGAGAGGGGGGAATGTAAGGCGGGGAGGCATTCATTCCGCAAAGGCATGGGTCAGAAACGGCGATTCTTTGCAGTTCTTTCAGGCTTCCATTACATTTAGTCTCTCCAGCTCAGTTACGGAAAGAGTGGAACTCACACTCCCCGCCCCTCGAGGCTTCCTTTCTATGACATCATGATGTAGTCATCATCTGTCTTGGCTATGTAGCATTATGACATAATCCTATTCAAAAGAGCTGGGTCCTAGTCAAGAAGGATCTGGGTGTTGTCTGCAACTAATACATATGCCTCCCCCCCCCCCCCAAATCTGAAGAAGAGGAGGAGACTGGATTTATACCCCGCCCTTCACTACCCAAAGGAGTCTGAGAGTGGCTTGCAATCTCTTTCCCTTCCCCTCCCCACAACAGACACCCTGTGAGGTAGGTGGGGCTGAGAGAGCTCGTTCGAAAATTGCTCATGAAAAAACAGCTCTGTAAGAACTTGTGACTGACCCCAGGTCACACCAGCAGGCTGCATGTGGAGGAGTGGGGACTCCAATCCAGTTCTCCCAGATTAGAGTCTGCACTCTTAACCACCTGGCAACCCTGAGGATATACCAAGCGTCACCCGGTCTCTATAGAGGCTATTGTCCAGTAAAATTGGCACTATGGTTGCCAGCCTGTAGCTGCATTGTGGTGCTGATACCGTGATGTCACTTCCTGCACGACTTGGAAATGACATAATCATGCTAGGTGGAGCTCTAGCATTCACTCAAAACTCTATGCTGTAACCATTGGGTGCATGCTAGAGCATTGCACAATGCAATCATGTCATACTGGGTCACACCAGAAGTGATGTCATGACATGTCTTAAGAAGAGAAGTTGGATGGGGCCTCTTTTTTCCATTAAAGTAATCCAAGATGCTATTTCATGTTCCGTTTATAAGCTCAGGATAATGGTAATATCCCAGCATCTGTTCAACCTACTTTGGAAAACCACGTCCTTACTTTATAAAGTCCGGAGGACATTAATCAATCTCCCGCTTCTGTTAGGATCCCGGGGAAGTTTAAAGGTTATTCAGTTGGTTGGAGTGCTCAGGGTGATTACTCCCGGCTTGCTTATTCAACACTATTTTCGTGAAACAATAACATTTTATGCACCGTAAGCTCTATTACTTCTCATTTGTTTGTGACGCTTCGCTTCACATACAGGTGCCAGCTACCTGGGATATTATTCATCTTTGAAAAATGCTTAGCCCTGTTCCTTCCATTGGCTACCACTGCAAATTGCTTCTGATTAATCATACTCAAGTTGCCAGAGCTCCAGGAATGGACTCCGTAAGGAGAAAAAAAGGGGGGAGGGCAGAACGAACAATGCGAACGCCGAATCCTCGCTTCAGCCGCCGAACCAAATGGGGATTCTCGGGGCCGAAAAATGGAAGGATCGTCCTTCTAATTTATGGGAATAACCTTTAAGAAAATTGAATTAGGTTTATGGGAGAGCAGATTACTGTTGATGTTGATAAAGAGGGTAATGAAAGTTGGAAGATAGGACGGATAAATGAGAGGTGCCTTTGGCGGGGATCACTTTTATTAAATCAATAGCACATTTTCAGTGTATTTTAGGATGATAAACATAACATAATCTATTTAGCCTATTTATTAGTGTACTCTTCTCCCCGATTAGCAGAGATCGGCAGGATGAGCACCTGGTCATTTCTGCTGTGGAATGAACGGAGAACGTGATGCGGTGATTTTTATGGCACTATTATCTGTTTTTTGCAAGCCACCTCAGGCATCCTGGCGCCGAAGCGGTTTGTAAATTCCACAAACAAATGTGCATAAAATTGTCGAGCTTCGCCTAATTGTGTACTGCTGTCGAGCATGGAAATGCAGTCCGTATTTACGAATTAGGCTGCAAACTGAACATATGCAAGAAGATGGATGACTCATTGTTTTTTTTGTATGTTACTTTTTGTGGGTATGATGGAGTGTTATGCAATGGCCTTTCGTTTCCTGGAAACAAATTTATCTGAAACAGATTGATGGAAGCCTAATTAGTATCTCTATAGGGTGCGAGATCCCAGTAGGGCTTTAGAGAGCCCTGCTTTCTGTCACCAACCCATATAGGACTACAGGGTTTTGCTGAGCTGTGTCAGAATCCCCATGGGGGACCCTCACCATAGCTGGATCATGTTTCTAATTGGTGTGTTTTGGGTGTTTTGAGTGTACCCTATACACTATCTTAAGCTTGTTTCCAATTACACTGCATTAGGTCAGTTTCACCATTTTCAAACTGTAAAATTTTCCCACAAAGGGTGCACACTGTCATTGCAATGGCTGGTGGGGAGTGAGGATAAGAAGACCTTCCCCATCTTTAATTTATGTCTATATTTGTTCTTATTTTTTGAAACTGGCACCAGTGCTCTACTTCTTACCAATGGTATTTGTATATTTTGTGTTGTGCATCTGTGTTCATCGAAGAGGAATCTTCTCTCATCCTTTCCAACAGTGAAAGCAAGTTTGGTGTAGTGGTTAAGAGTGGCGGACTCTAATCTAGAGAACCGGGTTTGATTCCCCACTTCTCCACAGGCAGCCAGCTGGGTGACCTTGAGTCAGTGATTTCTCTCAGAGCTGTTCTCTCACAAGGAGTTCTTTCAGAGCTCTCTCAGCCCCGTCTACCTCTCAGGGTGTCGGTTGAGGGGAGGGGAAAGGAAAGGCAACTGTAAGCCACTCCTTTGGGTAGTGAAGAGCAGGGTATAAAACCAGTTCCTCCTCCTCCTCTTTTTTCTTTTCTGAGCAGAGTAGGATACAACCCACAATGTACATCAGTGATACGTGTAACATATTGGTGATACTAGCTTTGTGATATGCAGATGCTATTGAAAAATACATGTATTTTATGGGGGGAAATTGGATGCAAGAAAATAGGAAGTGCTGCAGCAATAAAGACTGATGGGTTCTATTTGCACAGGGGAGAAGGAAAATTAAAACCAGAACTATTGGTGTGGTAGGCTCCTGGGACCTGGGTACTCCTGATTTGGACAGCCCAGGGTAGCCTAATTTCTTCAAATCTTGGAAGCTAAGCAGGGTCAGTCCTGGTTAGTATTTGGATGGGAGACCACCAAGGAAGTCCGGGGTTGCTACACAGAGGTAGGCAATGGCAAACCACTTCTGAACGCCTCTTGCCCCATCCTGGAGGCCCAGGCCAGCCCAATCTTGTCAGATCTTGGGAGCTAAGAAGGGTTGGCCTTGGTTAGTATTTGGATGGGAGACCTCCAAGGAAGTCCACTTCTGAACATCTACATCTATCTATCTATCTATCTATCTATCTATCTATCTATCTATCTATCTATCTATCTATCGTCTGTCTGTCCGTCCATCGTCTGTCTGTCTATCTATCTATCTATCTATCTATCTATCTACCTACCTACCTACCTACCTACCTACCTACCTACCTACCTACCTATTTCGGCTTGTATTCTGGCCTCCCCATGAATGGGCTCAGAGCGGATGACAACAGAAGTTAAAACATTTCACAGTAAGAATTAAAACCATAAAAGTCATCCATAGTGGATAATTAAAACAGATTTAAATTGAGCTATAAACAGGACAGATGGCACAGCAGTTTTCTTATTATTATTTTATTGATTTTTGCCTAGGCTGGCTCTTAAGGCCACTTCAGATGGTAAGCACAGAAACTGGAGCTGCTAGGCCGTAGACCAAACTATGGGTCTTCACCTGATGGGCCGTCTGAGGATGGAAGGTACAGCAGGGGATGCCAAGAGATGAATGACTGGACGCCCACCACCTCACCCAAAGGCTTGAAGGAACAGCTCTGTTTTATGCAGAACTGTAATAGGTCCCACAGGGCCTTGATCTCCAACAGGAGGATGTTCCACCAGGGCAGAAAAAGCCCTGGCCCTGGCCGAGGCTAAACGGATGTCCTTTGGGTCTCTTGCCTTTAAAATCCAACAGAGTTGCCATAAGTCTGCTGTGACTTGATGGAAAACAGACTGGAGTATCTTAGGGCCCAGGAAAATAGTATTTAAAAATCCCCATGCTCTTGAATACATACTGAATCAGACTCTGGATTAATCAAGGCCAGTATGGTTTTGTCAGGCTGGCATTGGTTCCCAGGTCTTCCACAACCACCCGCTATCTGGTCCTTTCCACTAGAGATGCTGGAGATTGAGCCTGGGGCATGCTGCATGCCAAGCAGAGGCTCTGCCACTGAGCCACAGTGTCTCCCTCCCTTCTTCGGAGCCTGCATTCTTAGGTAGGCCCAGAGACCCAAGATGGAGAATCATCGGGCCTCTTGCGGATAGACCCGTAGCCAGGATTTTGTGGCTTGTTGGGCAATTTTTCTTTCTGGTGGGGCTGAAGTCCTCAATGCAGAAATGCAGAAAGAAAAGCCATTTAACCAATAGGAAGCTGTTAACAGAATACATCTCTAAACTGCAAGCTGTCAACCTCTTTAGATGACAGTTCTCAGCTACTGCAAGTTAATCACTTCCGCCAGCCAAAGCAACAATTCTGATAACAAGCCAGCAGGTGGGGATGATGACTTCTATAGTCCAGAAAGCTAACACTTTGGCAGAAAAACTCTCTTAAAGAAGACCAGTTTCTTGACACAGAGTTAGAAGGGATCCTAGAGGTCACCTTCTCCAACCCCCTTGCTCAGTGCAGGAATTAGTCAACTATAGCACCCCACTCTACTTAAAGGAGCACACACCTTTAAAATGTTTTTAAATTATTGAAAAAAGCATTTACAGGAGAAATTCTTGTGAGACTGTGCCTCTAAGAAAGGGGGCAGAGCTCCAAAAGCCCCACTGTAGCTATGGGCCTGCTCATTGACTGCCTCGCACAATCGTTGGGCTCCTTTTTGCTTTGGAATTGCAATCAAAACACAAAGCAGAGAAAGTCAAGTGTGTGTATGTGTGTGTGTGGGAGTAGCGGCTGGAAGAGCCGCACAAACCCGTTCAGAAATGCGAAATGGGCATGAAATGAGCTAAACTCGATACAAATGGGCCGAATGAGATTTTAATTACTTTTAGATGGTATATATTAAGAGGGATTAATTATCGTTTCGGGATTAAGATGGTAGCAGTGACAGTGAGGACATGGAGCGGCTTTTGCTTTCCCGGGGGGTGGGGGTGGGTCCTTCCTCATAGTCTCAATGATGGTTACTGGGGAATGCCACAAGAAGAATTCAGAGCTGCTTGGGGGGGGGGGGCTGTTAGTGAACTTTGGAACTGGTGGGGCATTGCATCGCTTAGGCATATGTCTCTCACCCAGAGTTGCCAGGTTCCCTCTGGACACCGGCGGGGGTGGGGAGGATAGGGTTTCCAGATCCAGGTTGGGAAACTCCTGGAGATTTGGGGATGGAGCCTGAGGCTCTCAGTGGGCACCCTCCAAAGAATCTATCCCCCCCCCCGGTGGGCCTGGTTTGAAAAGCCCTCCCCTTCCAATTGTGGAACATGTTTTTGCATCCTAACAGAGCCCCATAAAAGCAACTGCAGAGGGTTTAACATACCCCCCCCCAATGTTTGTCCCCAGCAGATTACAGATTCCTACCAAAGGGCATCAAAGAGAACAACCCCGAAGAGCCATTAAAAAAAACAGTTTAAATGTTTTAAAAACCGTTTTCTAGAGAAAATCCTGTGGGGCTGTACCTTTAAGAAAGGGGGCAAAACCCTGAAAAGCCCCACCATAGCTACAGGCCTGTCTGGAGATGAGCTGTAATTCTGGGGGGTCCCCAGGTCTCACCTGGAGGCTGGCATCCCAGCTCTCTCCTGCATGCAAAGGGGTCTGTGTATTTGCTTGGTGCATCTACACACGAGTTTTGGACGTCACCCTTATCATCCTCCTTGGGAAGAATCCCAGCACTCTCTAGCAATGGAAGCCAAAAATAGCACACCCAAACACGCAACTCATACAAAAGTGAGCGAAAAAGGTATTTTTGGGTCTGATCGGTTCAGATCTGTCCATGATATTTTCATCCCGGCCTTCCAAGGCTAAGTGAGGAATGCTTCCCACCTCCTAGCTGATTGTCAGGGATTGTGATCTCTGATCACTGAATTGTGATTGATTGTGATGCCTCACTGAAAATGTCGAGACAGTGTGCGACTGCAATAAAGAAGGCCAATGCTATGCTGGAGATTATTAGGAAGGGGATTGAAAACAGATCAGCCAGTATCATAATGCCCCTGTATAAATCGATGGTGTGACCTCATTTGGAGTACTGTGTACAGTTCTGGTCGCCACACCTCAGAAGGGATATTATAGCATTGGGAAAAGTGCAGAAAAGGGCAACTAGGATGATAAAAGTGTTGGAACACTTTCCATATGAAGAAGGGTTAAAGTGCTTGGGGCTCTTTAGCTTGGAGAAACGACGGCTGAGGAGTGTCGTGATCGAGGTTTATAAGATTATGCATGGGATAGAGCAGGTAGAGAAAGAGGTACTTTTCTCCCTTTCTCACAATACAAGAACTCCTTGTGGGCACTCCATGAAATTGCTGAGCAGTCGGGTTAGAATGGATAAAAGGCAGTACTTCATCACCCAAAGAGTGATTAACAAATGGAATTCACTGCCACAGGAGGTGATGGTGGCTCCAAGCATAGACAGCTTCAAGAGGGAATTGGATAAACATCTGGAGCAGAGATCCATCAGTGGCTATTAGCCTCAAGGTCTAGATAGGAACTCTCAGTCTGGGGCAAGTGATGCTCTGTAGTCTTGGTGCTTGGGATGGGGCAACAGTGGGAGGGCTTCTAGTGTCCTGGCCCCACTGCTGGACCTCCTGAGGGCACCTGGTGTTTTTGGCCACTGTGTGACACAGAGTGTTGGACTGGATGGGCCACTGGCCTGATCCAACACTGGCTTCTTTTATGTTCTTATGTTAGCTAGCAATGGTGTAAAATGACCTTTGCTCTTTAATTTCTTTAATGCTCTTTAATTTCTTTTGAGAAGACACGGTTTTATGTGGAGGAGGGAGAGAGGTCTCGGGTCATAAAACCTTGCAGACATTGATTCTGTACCTGCCCGAATCTTACCAAGAAACATAAGCTAGAAGGGGGCTGTTACAGAGTTAGGAACATGCTTGATTGGCGGTGGCCAGACTCACTGGAACCCTCAGAATTTGGGTTGCCAGCTCTGGATTGTAAAATTCCTGGAGATTTTGGGGGTGGAGCCTGAGGAGGGCGGGGTTTGGGGAGGGGAGGGACCTCAGCAGAGTATAATGCCGTAGAGTCCACCTTCCAAAGCAGCCATTGTCTCCAGGGGGGCGGATCTCTTTTATCTGGAGACCATTTGTGATTCCGGGAGATCTCCAGCCATTACCTGGAGCCTGGCAACCCTATAAATTAGCACCCCATCTCTGTGAAGGTCCTTATTACACCCCTCTATTTTCTCCCATGGAAAGGTTTCTTCTACAAAGGATTAATCATATAAAGAGGTAAGGTTGCCATTCTCCAGGCAGATCATGGAGTTCTCTTCTCTGAAGGAAATGGCAGCTTCGGGGGGTGGGTTCCATGGCATCACATCCCTGCTGAGCCCCCTCCCCTCCCAAAACTCTGCACACCCCAAACACCACACCCAAGTCTCCAGGAATCCCCCAAAACCAGAGTTGGGAACCCTTGCAAGTGCACAGATCCGGAACCTCTAAACCATGGCAGAGTTTGTCTGAACTGAGCCAGAGACTCACAACATCCCACAGGGTGGTGGCGGAAAGTGCCGTCGAGTCGCATCTGACTTATGGTGACCTCGTAGGGTTTTCAAGGCCAGAGACGTTCAGGGTTCAGCAGCCCTGGACTTCCTTGGAGGTCTCCCCTCCAAATACTAACCAGGGCCGACCCTGCTTAGCTTCTGAGATCCAATGAGACTGGGCTAGCCTGGACCATCAAGGTAGTAGGTGATGTGGAAGAGCTCCTCCCAAGACCTTGGAGAACCACTGCAGTAGACAATACTGGCCTTGGAGGACCAAGGGTCTGATTCAGAAGAAGGCAGCTGTGAGAGTCCTACAGAGTCAGTCAGCAACAAGTGTCCTTAAACAGGAATAACTTTATTGAGAAAGGTCTGTGATGGTCATCTGCACTTCTTGCGTTAGTAATGGCAGACACCCAGGCAGTCAGGACAGATATACAGAATTCAAAAGCAAAAAGGCAGTCCAAAGCAACCAATCGGTACATAAGAAAAAGGGTGCTGAAAATACTGGGTCTCTGTTCCCAAGGAATACGCAGGAAGCATTCTATTCAGACAGGGAAAAGAAACATAGGCCCTCAAGGACACAGCAGCGGGGAGAGCAATAAGCATGCATAAAAGAAATATAATATAACATTCCACATCCCTGACATAGTGAGTCTGCTCATCCCACCTACTGGGCAGGAGATGGCAGCATTAGCTGACAGCAGCTTCATGTGTGTTCCTGTGAGTTTTTAACAGGAGGATCACATGGCCTGGAGTTGTCCAATGGGGCCAGTTTTCCTGGACTGTTCCATGTCAGCCATCCAGACACTGACCAGTCTAACCCTGCTTAGCTTCCCAAATCTGAGGCACTTGGGCTAGCCTGGGCCATGCAGGTCAGGGGCTCAGATTCTTGCAGAGGAAAAGTAGAGGGACGCCCATCTTCCTCAGCCCCCTGTCATTCAAGCGCAGCCCCCACCTGACCCCCCGGGGGCCATTGCAACATCCTCCAGGTGTCTCTCCCACCATAACTGATGGGCATTTTGCTCCGGAGAGTATCGTGCTGATAAGCAATGGGCCACAGGCTGCCGCAGTGACCAGAGCCATCAAGAAAGAGCTGAAGACGTCTCTATTAATACAGCCAAATTGCTGTATTCATTTGAGTCGCCGCCGTTCGGATTGCCCTGTCCGTCTCCTTTAGGGAGAAGGCGTCCTGGCAGATGAAATTGTCTCTGGCGGGGAGAAGTAACTCATTTGGGGAAGACAGGGGAAGGGGGCTCATTAGGGCTGAGAGATGTTCCGGAGGCTGCTGTCGCTCTCCCTGCCACCTCCGCTCACCACTTTGGCTGCAGACTGATGCCTGCCGAAGCCCCTGTTGGTAAACACATCTGGCAGGAAGTGACATCTGCAGCAGCAGCTGGCAGACGGAGGGAGCGGAGGAGAGAGACTGGGATGGATAGGATTGGTGGGGGGTGATGACTCATAAGCTGTAATGAGGCTCCAGTGTGTGTCTCCCAAAATGGGCACGATCCAATTAATAAAGTGGACTGATTAGCAGGCATTTTAGGGTAGGTTTGTCGAATCGAGGCAGTGAAAAAAACGTGGGTTTCTCTGTGTAGCTCTAAATTACTTCAGTGTGCCAATGCCGGGGTCCCCACGCTTTTTTGAGCCTGTGGGCACCTTTGGAATTGTGACACAGGGCTGCCAAAGAAGGCAGAGCCACATACAGAGAAGGAGCTCAAGTGCTGGGGAGAAGAGGGAAGAAGAAGAGGAGGAGGAGGAGGAGGAGGAGGAGGAGATTGCATTTATACCCTGCTACCCAAAGGAGTCTCAGAGCGACTTACAATCTCCTTTCCCTTCCCCTCCCCACAACAGACACCCTGTGAGGCAGGTGGGGGCTGAGAGAGCTCTCTTGAGAACTGCCCATGAGAGAACAGCTCTGAAAGAACTTGTGACTGACCCAAGGTCACCCCAGCAGCTGCATGTGGAAGAATGGGGAATCAAACCCAGTTTTCTCAGATTCGAGTGTGCACTCCTAACCACTACACCAGACTGGCTCTTTTAATTTATTTTTTAAAAAATACACTGGAAAAGAGGAGCGAGAGGGATTTCGTTTATTTATTTATTGTACTTATATCCCACCCTATCCCGTTACAGGTTTTGGGTGGCTCATGACATAAATAAAACACAGTGAATATATAATTAAAAACCAGTCAAATAGAACAGGTCGGCAGCTAAGAAGCATGACAATACTCCAGGGCAGACCGATACGCTTCCTGTTAGATGTTAGAAGGATAGTAGGCATCATTGGAGTGGGGAGGGGAGGCCAAGATGATGGAAACATCCGCCGCCTCAACGAAAGGCCTGTCAGAACAGCTTTGTCCACAGGGCCCTGACCTCAGTTGGAAGTGCATTCCAGCAGGCAGGGCGGGGCTCATTTCGTAGCAGGAGCTCCTCTGCATATTAGGCCACACACCCCTGATGTAGCCAATCCTCCAAGAGCTTGCAGTAGCCCCTGTAAGAAGAGCTCTGTAAGCTCTTGGAGGACTGGCTACATCAGGGGTGTGTGGCCTAATATGCAAAGGAGCTCCTGCTACGAAATGAGCCCTGAGGCAGGGGCCAGAGCAGAGAAGGTGCTGGCCCTGGTTGAGGCTAAGTGGACATCTTTTGGGCCGAGGACTACCAGTAGATATTCTGTGGAGCACAAGCCTCCCTGGGGCATATATGGGGGGAGAGAGTCCCAAGGGCGACTGTGTTATCGATGCAACAAACATGAAGTTGAGCAAACTCCGGTGGACGGCTGAAGACAGGCGGGCCCGGCGTGATGTGGTCCACGGGGCCACGAAGAGTTGGACTTGACGGTGCAACTGAACAACAACCAAGTCCCAAAGGTATGCTGGTCCCAGGCCGCCACGCTGTGGTAACAGTATAGAGAGAATCGCAGAAAGAAGGTTAAACAAAGCCAAAAAGGAACCATGAAAAAAATAACCCATGAAAACATGAAATGATATCCAGTGTCTAATTCCTGTAAAGAACTCCATATATATTAAAGTTCATATTCCATTCATTCATATATAGTATCAATGTTGTTTTAATATGTCCAACCAATCGACTCCCCAGTGGCCAATGAGAGGCTGTCCTGGGCAAGCACTCTACCTGGGCCCGCCTACTTCCTACAAATGCTTGGGGGGCACTAGAATAAAGTTTGGTGGAGCCACATTGGAGACAGCTCTGTTAATGGTGGGAGGGCTTCTAGTGTCCGGGCCCCACTGGGGGACCTCCTGATGGCCCCTGGGTTTTTGCCACTGTGTGACACAGAGTGTTGGACTGGATGGGCCACTGGCTTCTCTTATGTTCTTATGAATTATCTGGTGGTACACTACAGGCACATACCCCATGGAACATGCCTCGGAATCCCTTCCAGAATGCCGGGGTTTCCTCATACGTCAAGCGAATCTGAAATGTGTTCCTGGGATCCTGCAAGTCCAAAAACCATCTTTTTAGATATAGGGAAGGCATCTTTATCAAATTTATATGCAGGCAATACTCTTGGCCTCTCCAGAGCTGACTGCGTTGAGTTAACAAGAGCTGACAGTGCAGAGGTTCTCTTCCCCTTCCCTGAATCTGCAGGGTTTTTCAAGCCATGATTTCAAATGCGACATCTTGATGAACATTGGCAGAGTCAGCTTGAGATGTATGTAGCCTATTCACCAGATCACCGATGCCGAACACTCTTCCACAGGGCGTGGGCGCCGCTAGAGCTCAGCTCCGGCAGTCTTTTCTTTATCTGAGCTCTGGGTAGTTCTGTGCAAGGGGAGGATACTTTCTGGAACACTCAGAGAGGGCAAAGGACCACTGTGGTTCGCCGGGACACCTTTGGGTTTGTGGGTCAAAGGTTGAAAACGATAACAAATGAACGAAAACGAATAAACGATCATTTAAGCAGAGGCGAGATGGCCATCTGACAGCAGTGCTGCCTCTGTGAACTTAAGCAGATCACAAGAAGGGAGGGCAGGGAGGGTCGCCTCAGTGCTTAGTTCTCGTGGCCCTTTCTTTACATGCCCAGGGAAATCCTGATTGCTCCTTCGAGATCAGGGAGCAATTGTTCTCCAGGCCGGTTTGGCCGGGGATCCTGGAGGGTTTTTTTGTCATCTTCTGGGCATGGAGCAGGGGTCGCTGGGGTATGGTGGGAGGTATTTGTGAATTTCCTGCATTGTGGAGGTGGTTGGGCAAGATGACCCTTGAAGTCCTTTCCAACTCTATGATTCTATTACCTTTAATCCACTTTTTGTTGCCGGAGTTCCAGTTTTGTTGATTTCTTTGGTGCCATTTTGGACAGTATTGGTCTGTCTAGGTGTTTGGCATGCCCTCCTTCCTAACAACTTTTTAAAAAGTTTTGTGTTTATTTTAACTCTGGGTTTATTCACCCTTTAAAAAAAAAGTTTTAGTGGTGTACCTTTGGGGAAGGGGGTTGATTTTAATGGTTAATATTGTGTAATTGTTATCGTGTATGTTTCAAATCGATAGCCGGGATATCAGTTTGGAAATAAACACCCAGTTAACACAAGAACAATGTTAGAAATATGTTAGTGATATGTTAAAGAGTTAAAAGTACTTTTCTCTTTCCCCCACAATACAAGAACTCATGAACACACAATGAAATTAATGAGTAGTAGACTTGGAACAGTTCAGAAGAAGTCCTTCCTCCTCCAAAGAGTCATTAACACATGGAATTCACTGCTGCAGGAGGTGGTGGCAGCTACAAGCATAGAGAGCTTCAAGAGGGGACTGGATAAACATATGGAGCAGAGGTCTATCAGTGCCTATTAGCCATAAGGTGTAGATGGGAACACTCTGCCTGGGGCAAGGGATGCTGTGTATTCTTGGTGCTTGGGGGGCAACAGTGGGAGGGCTTCTGGAGTTCTGGCCCCACTGGTGGACCTCCTGATGGCACCTGGGTTTTGGCCATTGTGTGACACAGAGTGTTGGGCTAGATGGGCCATTGGCCTGATCCAACATGGCTTCTCTTATGTTCTTATGCCTGGGGCAGTGATGCTCTGTCTTCTTGGTGCCTGGAGGGCAAGAGTGGGAGGGCTTCTGGAGTTCTGGCCCCACTGGTGGACCTCCTGATAGCACCTGCATTTTGGCCACTGTGTGACACAGAGTATTGGGCTGGATGGGCCACTGGTTTGATCCAACATGGCTTCTCCTATGTTCTTATGTCTGGGGCAGGGAATGCTCTATATTCTTGATGCTTGGGGAACAACAGCAGGAGGGCTTCTGGAGTTCTGGCCCCACTGGTGGACCTCCTAATGGCCCCTGGGTTTTCAGTCACAGTGTGACACAGAGTGTTGGACTGGATGGGCCATTGGCCTGATCCAACATGGCTTCTCTTATGTTCTTATGCCTGGGGCAGTGATGCTCTGTCTTCTTGGTGCCTGGAGGGCAAGAGTTGGAGGGCTTCTGGAGTTCTGGCCCCACTGGTGGACCTCCTGATGGCACCTGGGTTTTGGCCACTGTGTGACACAGAGCGTTGGGCTGGATGGGCCATTGGCCTGATCCAACATGGCTTCATAAGAGGAACTGTTTTGCAGAAGAAATGGAAATGGAATGAAAATTAAGACTCGCAGGTCAAGCTATGGAATGAGTCAGAGTAGCCCTATCACCTGTCAGCATGAGTTGGCTGTGTGCTGGTGGATTTGGAGATAATGTCCACATGAGGCCTGTCACTTTAAGGAAGAAACGGATATTCTTTATCATTCAAGGAATACATACTGCAATGGAGGGGGTGTTCTAGCTACATATCTAACTCGGCTCGAGGATGGAGAGAGATTCAAACTGCTCAGGGGGCTGGAGCTGTGAAATTTGGTAGAATCCTTAGAAAGCGGTCCAGAGGCAGCCTGGATCATGGGTGGCGGGCAGAAAGGAAGTCTGTTGGGTAGGGGAAACCAGTGTCTAATTGGAAAGAGAGCGAGGAGGTCGAGTGATAATAGAGAAACAACAGACAGATGGCAAAGGAACCTTCGGAGTAAAGCTGCATTGTCAGAGATAATCTTGTACTCCAAAGGGACTGCAGGATCTCTACAGAGCATCCCCAGCACAGCATCTGTCTTCTGAGACCAGGAACAGCTAATGCAAGAAGAGAGAAGAAGAGAAGAGATTGGATTTATACCCTGCCCTTCACTACCTGAATGAGTTTCAGAGTGGCTGACAATCACTTTCTCCCCACAACATACACCTAGTGGGGCTGAGAGAGCTCTCTCAAGAACTGCCCTGTTCTCTCTCTCAGTTTATATTTTAGTCAATGACCATGAATAAAACTTACCTTATCTTATCTCTCAAGAACAGCTCTTGAGGGAACTTGTGGCTGACCCAAGGTCACACCAGCAGCTGCCTGCAGAGGAGTGAGGAATCGAACCCAGTTCTCCCAGATTAGAGTCCACGCTCCTAACCACTACACCAAACTGGCAACTGAAATCAGTCTTCAAAAATCAGTCTTCAATTTTCCTAGAGGCTTCCCCCCATTTTCACCCCTTGGATACTGTTAAATACTAATATAAATACAAGCCTGTGGTAAACCCTCTCTGTCTCCATCCATCCATCCAGTTTTTTTAATTAATAAATTTTATTGATAAGACATTTTTACAAAAAACCATTTATCACGTCCCAGCACAGAATAAAAGCTATTGCGGAAAATAAGCAAGGTAAAAAAAAAATTTAAAATCCGAAACGGGGCCTTAACGGGACTTTATCAGACATACTGGCAGCTGCAAACCGGCTGGCATCAAACAGACTGGCAGCTGTTTTAATGTCTAATAACAACCGGTGTCAGATGATCAACATGACAAATGTCAACACTCCAATAGCGGAATTAACCGTCGCAACACAGACGTCAAATATTTGTACAATGTTGAAGCATCACAGAACACCCACAGTACATTGGGTGACAATTACGGAGGGAAATTGGTACAAGTAAATTTATTGTATTAAGCCATTGACCATTACAAGAACAATTGGTATCATCTGCTAATTTCTGACCATCAGGGAACTGATAAATGTGAAAGATCAGGTTGGGATTTTTTTTTTCCCTGGTCAGCTGGCAATATCTTGCTCAGACATGGAGTCCAGAAGGAGGCGAGATTGGATTTTTACCCCGCTCTGCTATACCTGAAGGAGTCTCAGAGCGGTTTACAATCTCCTTTCCCTTCCCCTCCCCACAACAGACACCCTGTGAGGTAGGTGGGGCTGAGAGAGCTCTCTCGGGAACTGCTCCTGCGAGAACTTGGGAAGTACAGGGAACGTATGAATAATAGCCAAAGGATGCCTCATGGTTTGCAAGATGCTGAACTAAGGGATTTCTTCCAGGGGTCTCTGTGATCGAATGATCAAAGATGAAGAATCTTTTTTTTCTTTCCAGCTCAAAGAGTTCTCATTACATGCGGAGAAATTCCCCTTTTCCATCACACTTGCAAGCTTATCACTGCAAACATTGTACTGAGTGGGGGGGCGGGGCGGGGAGGAGAGGGCTTTGGCGTTTAAACAGCAGCGTACTTCTCAATATTTCCCCAAAACCGACATTTTTGAGAGGGGGAACCTCTCCAGATAAGGTTAAGTGAAATAATTCCTTGAAAGCCCCTTTGTTTCATATTGCATCATTATTTATGACAGCAAATAACGTTTTGCCTGTCAGATTGAGGGAGGAGGGGGTTGTCGTTCCGTGGACGAGATTGGATTTGATGGGAATTTAAACCTGACTGTCACCCTGATGATAACTGACACTCAGATGGAACGATTAACTCTTTTTTAAAAGATCTAAAAAGCCTTCTTGTTCCCAAAGCCAGTTTTTATCACTCAGTGGTAGCTTCTTTGGTTTTATTCATTTTGTTGGTGATACTTTAGGTTTCACGAGTATGCATTTAGGGAACACCAGGGTTGTTGTTGTTTTTTTTTTAAAAAGAAAAATCCTGTTTTTCATCTTGAATATAAAACTGATTTTGTATTGGGTGTGTGTGTGTGTGTGTGTTGTGTGCTAAGTTCTGTCAAGTCGGTTCCAGTCTATGGTGACCAGTGTTCCCTCTAAGTTGAGTTAGTGTGAGCTAGCTCACAGTTTTTTAGGCTCTGGCTCACATATTTTTCTCTCAGCTCAGGAAGGATGGCTCCAGCGCAAACTAATTTATGCAGTAGCCAAATCACTCACTCACAACTTTAATGCCAGTAGCTCACAAAGTAGAATTTTTGCTCACAAGATTCAGCAGCTTAGAGGGAGCATTGATGGTGACCCTATAAATTAGTGACCTCCAAAATGTCCTATCGTTAAGAGCCTGGCTTGGGTCTTGCAAACTGAGGGCTGTGGCTTCCTTGAGGGAGCCCATCCGTCTCATGTTGCCTCTTTCTCTTTTCCTGCTGCCTTCAACTTCTCCTAGCATGATTGTCTTTGCCTATGAATTAATGACCTGCAAATTGTTCGTGATGAACTTTAGTTTGTGAGCCGGTTTGTGCCCATCCTTACTTAGGGCACCTCCCAGCACACACCTTCCCATTGAAACTTTGAACCATTCAGACTTTTCATGTCTCCTAGAGTGGACCCCTTGTGAGGACATCATGCTTGCCCATAGTTGTAGAGAAAAGGTGTTGGCAGCTCCCTTGGTGCCCATGGGCATCAGGTTGGAGACCCCTGTACTCATGAGAATCATTTCCTACAAATTATTTGAAGAGCTTCACCACTTCTTCCCTTGTTGCAATGTGGAATTGCTGATTAGTCATGGGAAAGCTTCCTGGAGCAATGGACATTTGCAAATTGTTGATGCCTCCTTGTGGCTATTTGGATATTTGGTTACCTGTACTTGTTGGGGCAGTAAGTTGCCGTGAAGGCAGTCTCTTGAGATGTTATCTAACAGTTTTTGGTCATTTTCCTAGTGATCCTTTTTAATGATATCATAGGAACACACCCCAGGCAAGCAGTCGAAATGGAAGTGCGCAAATGTTTCAGTAAATAAAACTTGTCCGTATACCTTGTGAGGCAGCTGTTATGGAGCCCATTTCGAAAAGGGAGAGAAGGAGGAAAGAGGGGGAAAGAGTAGAGTCAGTCTTACAGCATATTTCAGAGGAGTCTGCCCAAGAAGGAACCTAGGAGGATATCAGTGTCAAAAAGTGAGAGAGGCACTGGAAAATGTCAAGGGGAGCAAGAGATAATAAGACACGGGCCATCAAAACTGCCACCCCTTTGAGCCTGCCAAAAGGCTTACAAGCGGAACATTAAAATGGTGCCACATTCTCTGGGACCCCAGCGCTGAAATGAGCCATAAATATATAATATAAAAGGTTAACGCTTGACACTTCCTGTGATGGGAAGTTTCCGTCACCGATTCTATGTAACGTGGATTGCTTTGTGAAATGCGGCTCCCACTCTTCTATCCACCTCCTTCCTATTTTGAAATGTGCCACTGCTCAGGCCTGGGGAGGGGCTGTGGCTCAGTGGCAGAGCATCTGCTTGGCATGCAGAAGGTCCAAGTTTCAGTCCCCGGCATCTGTAGTTGAAAAGGACCAAGCAGTGGTGGTAGTGAAAGGGGCTGTCTAGTCGCAGTCAACTTGTGATGACCCCATAGGGTTTTCAAGGCAAGAGACATTCAGAGGTAGTTTGCCATTGTCCGCCTCTGTATTGCCACCCTGGTATTCCTTGGAGGTTTCCCATCCAACTACTAACCAGGGTCAACCCTGCTCAGCTTCCAAGCTCTGATGAGATTGGGCTAGCCTGGGCTATCCAGGTAGTAGGTGATGTGAAAGACCTCCACCTGAGACCCCGGAGAGCCGCTGCCAGTCTGAGTAGACAGTACTGATCTTCGTGGACTAAGGACCATGATTCAGTAGAAGACAGCTTCATGTGGAACACATGACCAAGAGTTGTCCAGTGGGGCAAGGTTTTCTGGACTTTACCATGTCAGCCATGCCAATGTTTTAATGCTGACATGTATGGTTATCCAACCATTCTCCCTGATTGTAGGGCAACAGTGATGTTCTTGGCTGAAAATATGGGGAAATGACCTTAAAAGAGACCACCTTTCACTGTAATGCAGTATTTTTATTTTTACTTTAATAAGTCTGCCCTTCTCTAGATTTCATGCAGCGAAGAGAGAATGCACCAAGCTGGCTCGGACACTCGTTGCCGACGGTTTTGTGAGACCCGCCGCCATTGTCTTTAAAGCCCATGCCGCCTTTCATGTTAAATCTCAAAGTCTAT
Source organism: Lepidodactylus listeri (assembly GCA_029233225.1). Classification (NCBI taxonomy): domain Eukaryota; kingdom Metazoa; phylum Chordata; class Lepidosauria; order Squamata; family Gekkonidae; genus Lepidodactylus; species Lepidodactylus listeri. The sequence goes on from JARCFY010000022.1 coordinate 877,352, forward strand.
GAAGGAGTGGGAGAATGAGGAGGGGCGGGGAAGGGAATTGGGAACTGTACTTTCGCCACTGCGGAACAAAAACTCAAAAGCAAGGACATCGAAGAAGAAAGGCTTATCATGTTGTTATGCGTCGAGGGATAATGACGAGCAGGTCGCCACGATCCATTATTTATGGGAACGGCGTCCTCCATACCCTGGGCTGCTGAAACGAATTGATATATTTGTGTTCAAGATGAGCATTGATGTTCTATCCCTTTCATGTCTGTCTTCATTGGATGGGATCCTGTTTGGCATTCAGGGCATCCAGTCCGTGGACCAGCGTGAAAACCCCAAACGAGAGCCTTTAATCAGGCGTGTCAGTCACTGGGATCATGAAATTCTGAACAGCCTAGTTCTGACTGCACTTTTGTATTGTCTTTCAACCACCTCTGGCCAGAATTCTCCTCCAGGCCCCCCTGTTCTGTGGTTGCTTAGCTGATATTCGAAGATGGTCGTTGTTTCTGTGGCCGCCCTGCAGCCGTGCTGATGTCCCTCCATGAACAGGATCACCCCTGTCATAGAGGTGCTGTGAATAGCCATGATTTTCCATGGCAGGTAGAACACCTGTGTGTGTCTGTGTGCGGACTGGAAGGTCGGTAGTTCGGCAGTTCGAGACCCGAGTGCCGCGTGACGGAGTGAGCGCCCATCTCTGGCCTCAGCAATTGCCAACTTAGCAGTTTGAAAGCAAGAAACTGCAAGTAGATAAATATGTACTGCTTCGGTGGGAAGGTAACAGCTTTCTGTGCGCCTTGGCGTTTCGTCATGCCGGTCACAGGACCATGGAAAAAGTCTTCGGACAGTGCTGGCTCTTTGGCTTGGAAACAGAGATGAGCACCACCCCCTAGAGTCGGATTCGACTGGCTTTCGAGCAAGGGAGATGCGGCACTCGGGTCTCGAACTGCCGAATTACCGACCTTCCGGCCTGCAGCTCAGCGTCTTAACCTCTGAGCCACTGCGGCCCGATGTGCGTACCACACAGTAGCAAATATAACCAACCTAAATTCTTTCCTGGCTATTGCTATAAACTCCCATCTATCTGTACCTGACCTGTGGGTACACGATCCACTTGGAATTCCGTGACCCTTGGAGAAAGAACTCGTTCTGTCTCTTCTCCGTACTTTGGTTTGGTTTGGTTTGCGGTAAAAGTGTTACTGCTCAGCTGAGCTCACATTAGGAAGCAGATTTCAGTCCTCCTAAAAGTTGCCAGGCTTTCTTTATAAAGGTTGGGAAAGGGGTCAAAGAGGTGGTGCCCAATTGCCCACTCCAGGCAGTGCAGGAATGGGGGTCACTGAAAGGAAGAGGACTTGGGTGGTGACAGGTCCTTCAACCGAGGCCAAAATACAAGACCCAGATGGTGGTGACGATCGGGGTCAAGGGTGAGCACAGGGTGGCATGCTCTGGGTGGAAGAATACCTGGAGATTTGGGAGGCAGAGCCTGTGGAGGGCGGGGTTTGGAGAGGGGAGGGACCTCAGCAGGGTATGACACTATAGAGTCCACCCTCCAAAGCAGCCATTTTCTCCAGGGGAACTGATCTCTGTCATCTGGAGATCACTTGTAATAGCATAACATCCAAATCACAAGATATCATGGTCCCACTGTACACTGCATTGGTCAGGCCACATCGGGAGTCTGGGGGGGGGGGGGGCTTGAGACCAAGAAGCCCTGAGAGGAAAGGGTGAGGGACTTGGGAATGTTCAGTCTGGAGAAGAGGAGGTTGGGGAGGGGGACATGATGGCTCTCTTGAAGGATTTGAAGGGCTGTCACTTAGAGGAGGGGAGGGAGCTGTTTCTGTTGGCAGCAGAGGACAGGACTTGCAAGACTGGGTGTAAATGACGGGCGGGAAGGTACCGGCTGGATCTTAGGGAAACACTTTTTGTCAGTCAGAGTTGTGCCGCAGTGGAATCAGCTGCCTAGGGAGGTGGTGAGCTCCCCCTCCCCCGCAGTCTTCAAGCAGCGGCTGGACAAACCCTTGTCAGGGATGCTCCAGGCTGATCCTGCATTGAACAGGGAGTTGGGCTAGATGGCCTGCAGGGCCCCTTCCAGCTCTGTGATCCTATGATTCTATGAGATCTCCAGGTCCCACTTGGAGGTTGGCAACCTTCAGTGAACATGTACGCCCCCCCCCCCCCAGCAGTCAGCAAGGTTGACGGAGTAGACAATGATACCTGCCAGGTAGTGCAGAAGGAGTATTACCACTGTACGGGTCCATCAAACGAAGAGGAAGACTTGCAGAAGAAGCTGGGGGATTTCAAGCCTTCTGCAAACCCCCCCTCTTTTACTAGGGGTGTCGGTATGCAAAGCCCAGCCTCAGTTTATGCCTTCCTCTCCTCTTCCCCCTCCCCCTCCCCACTGCTCCAGCATTAATTCGACAAACGTTCTGGTTCAGCAGCATTTCCAATTCGGCGCCGGAATGCGGATTTGCTTTGTTCCCGAGTCAGATACCGAGAGCTGCTCCACCAAAACGCCCGGCCTTGTTTCCTTGGAAAAACTAATCCACCTCGCATGTCGCTCAGGTTGTTAACATTTGGCGAGACAGCCTGAGTGACGGGGAGGATTGTTGGTTCTGCTAATTGCACAGGGACCGTAATTCTGTGTGGAACAACTCAATAACTCAGTGGATTTATGCGCCTTCTAAGGATGTGCGGCTTAGGGCAGGTTTTCCCTGTTACCTAATCGGAACGTAACTGAAGTCTTTAGAGGCACATTAGGGCCAGAGCGACCCCAAATCCCGCAGGAACTTGGCCCCTCCAGAGTTCATCTCAAAATGTGGGTTTCTACTTTTTACTCAACGGGGGGGGGGGAGTCTCAGAGCGATTTACAAACCCCTTTCCCTTCCCCTCCCCACAACAGACACCCTGTGAGGTAGGTGGGGCTGAGAGAGCTCTTTCAAGGACTGCTCTTGAGAGAACAGCTCTGAGAGAACTTGTGACTGACCCAAGGTCACACCAGCAGCTGAATGGGGAATCAAATCTGGTTCTCCCAGATTAGAGTTCGCACACTTAACCACTACACCAAACTCCCCAAATCTCCCATCTTGAGGGTCTGCCACCGGAGATCTCCAGGGACTGTTCCCCTGGAGAAAACAGCTGCTTTGGAGGGTCGGCTCTATGGCATTGTACCCTCCTGAGGTCCCACCCCTCCCCAAAGCCCGCCTTTCCCAGGCTCCTCCCACAACATCTCCAGGTATTTCCTGATCAGGATTGCCTGGTCCCTCCTGGCGACTGGTGGGGGACTGGGGAGACCTTACCAGAAAAAAGAGGAAGGGCCAGGCCATGTTGCCAGCTTTGCACAGGGAGTGATGTCATCATGACTGCAGCATCTAGGCAGTGGTCTGGTATTTGGGGGAAACTCAATGGTAGAAGCCGGTTTGACCATAGAGTTTTAGCCTAAATACCAGAGCGTCTCCTGGATGTCGCTGGCATAATGATGTCACTTCCTGTGTGGCACTGGGATTTCCTCTTTCTCCTGGTAAGTTCCTCCGTGGGCCAGCTGATTGGTGGCTGGGGGGCATGGCCTGGTGGTGGGACACCCCTGCCTCCACTAGGGTGGTCTGGCACTCTATTCCAAACCCAGAGATGGCAGTCTTACCTATCTTCTAGGAGTCTACCTAATGGGAACAAAGACCCTGGAATGGGGGCATTCTTTGTGATTCTGGGGCCCTGGGCAAAAGTCCAGGATGGACTCCCTTCTTCCCCCTGCTGGGCAACATTTTGATATGCGCTTAATTTAAAAAAAATTAAATTATTGAGTAAATTAACTCTCAGCTTTTTATATTTATCGGTTCCCCCCTCCCTTTTGTACAGAACTTTAAAGATGCTCTCCCATATGTATCCTTATGACCGGGCACTACTATAAGTAGTGTTCCCTCTAAGCTGAGTTAGTGTGAGCTAGCTTACAGTTTTTTAGACTCCGGCTCACACACATTAGCTCAGGAAGGATGGCTCTGGAGCAAACTAATTTATGCAGTAGCCAAATCGCTCACTCACAACTTTAATGCCAGTAGCTCACAAAGTAGAATTTTTGCTCACAAGACTCCACAGCTTAGAGGGAGCACTGACTATAAGCATTTGTGCCTTTCTTTTCCAAGGGGTATCATGAGCCATTTCAGAGTCTGCAGTCGAAGCGTGAGATGGGAGTCCAGCGACGCTCAAGAGGCTACCCAGATTTTCGAGGCGTAAGCTTTCAAGAGCCAAAGTTCCCTCTGTCGGATACAGCCATCGATGGTTACCCTTTTCTACGTCTGAGAGAGGTCACTTTGTCCAAACTCACCCTCTGGGGTGAATGGCAGATCTGAAATTTAAATTTGTGATCCTTCAAATCCAGTGTTCTGTCTGCCCTTTCAGGCTGCTCTTTTAATGCGGGCGACGTTGTCCTTTTAAATCCCCCTTTTATTTATATCTGACTGTTCCACTGTTTTATTTATGTCGGACTATTCCACAAACGGAGCCCATTCCTGTAAACTCAGCTTGCAGTGACCCACCCTTTTTTTGGGGGGGGGGAGAAACAGAATACCCCCTGATGATAATGATCTGCCGATCCGTCTAGTGCAGGGGTCCCCGATGGGGTGCCCGTGGGCACCATGGGGCTAGCCAACATTTTTTTCCCTGATGCCCACCAAGTGTTTTGAGGCAGTGGGGAGGGCCAGCTGGGGTGTTTGTCCAGCAGGGCTTCTGACTGGAAGTACAGATGAAAAGGCATCCTGAGAGCCAGCTTGGCGTAGTGGCTAAGACCAGCAGGACTCTAATCTGGAGAACTGGGTTTGATTCCCCACTCCTCCTCATGGAGCCAGCTGGGTGGCCTTGGGCCAGTCGCTGTTCTCTCAGAGCTCTCTCAGCCCCACCTGCCTCACAGGGTGTCTGTTGTGGGGAGGGGAAGGGGAAATAGACTGTAATCTGCTCTGAGACTCTAAGTGAAGGGTGGGGTATAAATCCAATCTCCTCCTCCTCCTCTTCTTATCAGTCACAGCTCTCTCTGAGCTCTCTCCGCCCCACCAACCTCACGGGGTGTCTGTTATGGGGAGAGGAAGGGAAAGGAGATTGTAAGCTGCTCTGAGACTCCAAGTAAAGGCTGGCGTATAAGTCCTCCTCCTCCTCCTCCATCAGAACTTCTACCTGAAACACTGAAGAGTGACTATTAGAGCTATGTATTACCTCACTTCCTAGTGTTTTGTGCTTGGCTTTGCCTCCACGGGCAGCCATTTTGTGCTCACACCCACCACCCTGTGCCAGAATTCCAAAGGTGCCCACAGGCTCAAAAAGACTGGCGATCCTGGGTCTAATGCATCCAAAGGAGCTCAACAACACATTCCCACCATGCAACAAGATGAGGCTGTGTTGGCGCTGGAGTCACAGGTACCATTATCTTGCAGATCTGATAGAGAAGGCAGAATGTAAGATAGAGAAGGAGCAACAGTAGGAGGCAAAACACCTGGGAAAGGCAATGACCTCAGAAAGAGAAGGAGGAGGAGGAGAAGAAGAGATTGGATTTATACCCCGCCCTTCACTACCCAAAGGCATCTCAGAGCGGCTTACAAATCCCTTTCCCTTCCTCTTCCCACAACAGACACCCTGTGAGGTAGGTGGGGTTGAGAGAGCTCTTTCTAGGACCGCTCTTGAGAGACCGGCTCTGAGAGAACTGTGACTGACTCAAGGTCACACCAGCAGCCGCATGTGGAGGAGTGGGGAATCAAACCCGGTTCTCCCAGATGAGAATCCGTGCTCCCAACCACTGCTCCAAACCATTTGAGAACCATTCTTCTGACCAGGGGAGGTTCTGGCTGTTACCTGGTTGAGGCCTTTAGAGCTGGGAAGAACCAGTCAACAGTCTGGATGGAAGCAGCAATATTGACACCTGACCACATCACACGACCGTTTCAGCCTTTTCTCCAAAGCTTCCAGCAGGCTCCCCATGGAAGGAGGCATCCCTCGTTCTATCCCAGTCGCCGTCGCTGATCAGCCCTCTTCATGTCTGCTGCAGAAGTGTTATTTCTCCCCCCCCTTCCTCCTCCGAGTATTTGGAACATTCATTTGAAAAAATGAGCCCCCCCTCAGCATTCATTTGAAAAAAAGAAAAGAAAAATTTTGGAAGATATTCTCTCGACGCACCGCCGTAAATCCCAGTCGCACCCCCCCAACCCTGTATTTAAAATTTAATGTTCCTTGGCAATGCAAGGTAATTATGGCTCCCAACCGTCATGGTCTATTGTATTATTATTATTTTCTGCCATGTGCTGTAACTTATCAGATCTCTGCCGCTCCAGCTGCAAAATGCCAACTTTGGTGCCACCTCCTCCTTTGGAAATAAAGTAATGTAAAGCTGGCCGTATTCTCCCTCCCTCCCTCCCTCTCTCTCTTACCGATTCTCATTTTAAATCTCCCTTTGCCGTGTACATATAAATCATCACTTTCCTATCCCATGTTGAGGCCAGATTCTTCTTTCGCAGAAAAGGGCACGGGTAATACGTGGTAATCTTTTAACGCCTGTCCAAAGATTAATAACGCTGTACGTGGAAGAATCCAATTCCCCTGCTGATTAGACAAGGGAAATTCCGGTACAGTCTCCGCAGAAGAGGGTCTTTCGAAGCTCGGAGATGTTCTGAAGGTTATTGGGCAAAGAAACTTTTAAGCGACTACAGTGGTTAGAAAAGAGATCCTAGCTCTGCCTCTGGCATTAGATGTGAGGTTTGGTGTTGCTTGACCTCATCTGAATACCCTTGTATTTTTGATATTTGCCAGGTTTCCTCCCTTCCCTTCCCTTCCCTTCCCTTCCTTCCTTCCTTCCTTCCTTCCTTCCTTCCTTCCTTCCTTCCTTCCTTCCTTCCTTCCTTCCTTCCTTCCTTCCTTCCTTCCTTCCTTCCTTCCTCCCTCCCTCTCTTTCCTTCCTTCCTTCCTCCCTCTCTCTCCTTCCTGCCTCCCTTCCTTTCTTTCTCTCTCTCTCTCCTCCTTCCTCCCTTCCTCCCTCTATTTCCTTCCTTCCTTCCTCTCTCTCTCTCCTCCCTCCCTCCCTCCTTCCTTTCTCTCTCTCTCTCTCCTTCCTTCCTCCCTCTCTTTCCTTCCTTCCTTCCTCCCTCCCTCCCTTCCTTTCTTTCTCTCTCTCTGCTTCCTCCCTCCCTCCCTCCCTCCCTTTCTTTCTTTCTTTCTCTCTCTCTCTCCTTCCTTCCTTCCTTCCTTCCTTCCTTCCTTCTTTCTTTCTTTCTTTCTTTCTTTCTTTCTTTCTTTCTTTCTTTTCTTTCTTTTCTTCTTTCTTTTCTTTCTTTCTTTCTTTCTTTCTTTCTTTCTCCTTCCTTCCTTCCTTCCTTCCTTCCTTTCTTCCTTCCTTTCTTTCTTTCTTTCTCCTTCCTTCCTTCCTTCCTTCCTTCCTTCCTTCCTTTCTTTCTTTCTTTCTTTCTTTCTTTCTTTCTTTCTTTCTTTCTCTCTCTCT